>OX122884.1:66434141-66496560 GCA_944738645.1 Eristalinus sepulchralis | reverse complement strand
AACGAATGCAATGGGGTGAAAGTGTGACTCGTCGTTGAAGATGATTTTCTTTGTAAAGTAACCATTCACTTCTGTCTGTCCATTCCACAACTTGGCATATTGACGACGCTTCAAATGGTCAGTAGGCTTCAGTTTCTTAGTCAATAAAATCTGGTTAGCGTGTAAATTCAGATCGTTGTTCATGTTGTTTTTGAGATGTTCAATTGTTGGGCACGACGACGAGTCCTAGTTGACGGCTCTTCTGCCCCACTTTCGCGAACAACAACAATGTTTTCAGCAGAACGATTAGATTTTATTTCATTTTTATTAGTTCATTCTACGTTACTTACATGCTAGACAAAAACACTTAAATCTAGCTTACCAATATAATCTAATGATCTTAATTCTAACTTACTGACTCTTCACGAGTACTCTAAGCTATATTAGGTTTTTTATTTTATGCCTTTCGGCCTCTTATGTTTTTTAGATGTATTGCTTAAAACTATGTAAATTTTTTGAATTCATCCAAGAAAATTTGGGAAAAACTTGGATTCCTTGGTTGTTATTGGTCTTAACTTAACTTAAAGAATTAAAGAATCCTTATATACTATCTTAAACGAAATTTAAACTTATAACTATATATACAATTAAATTAACCTAAGCTTAACTCTACTTAACTATTTACAGCCACTTAAATATGTCCGCATAACTATACGGACGCGCACCAGGGCGTATGTGTTATTTATATGCTTTACATATATATTTAATACGCCGTGGTGCACCATTTTTGCGTTTTGTTTTTGTTGTTTTTTTTATTATTTTTTTTTTCTTTTAATACCAAATTCTTAAACTACCTTAACCTACGTTAGTTGGCCCTAAAGACAGAGTCAACTAAAATGTCTATTTATATTAGCGGCATCGAACACTGTTTCTGATGTAACACCGATAAAATTGCCGTTCTTTCGCAGAAATTGCTCTGTCACGGACAGAAATCGCCCTACTGAACCGTAGAAGATCCTCGTGGCTGCGAGCGACATCCGGCTCGAATTGAAGTTGCCTTTTAACTGTTCGGTGCGCGACGTGGAAGATGATAGGGCAGCCTTCCCTATCTTGTATTAAGCCTTTAGCATCCAAATAGAGGAAAGCTTCAGGGGGAATGAAGCCATTAAGACGTACCCGTTCATGGTACATTTCATTTGGGTAGTAAGCCCCAAAGATCAGACTGTTAGTTGAAGCCATGCCTCGAGTAGTGTGACTCCGAATCAACTAAATAATAAAATTATCTATCCTTATAAGGTTTGCCTCGTTGTACCGAACCTCGTTGGGGTAAAATTTCTTGTACTGGGATTCTGGTGTTCGATATAAACGGAGACAGGCCCGAAGACACTGCCTCTCGAACACCCTCATCTTTTCCATCTGGGAAGGACTTACGTTGAACCACACAGGACAACCATACACCATAATTGGCCGGATTAGGGCCATGTAGCAGATGACCTTCACTCTGGTGGCAAGTTGACTGCTGTACAACAGTCCGCTTGCCATAGCGAAGGCCTTCTTATTTTCAGCAGAATGAATTTAGCAAGCATGGACAGCTGTCTTCACATTTCCAGAGTCACTGAAATTTACGCACAATTTTAACGATTGTGCACACATATTGTAATGACCACAAAGTGAATGAAATGCATGTTGATTTGAAAGTCCATTTATGAAAAAGGCTCAATTATGTACCTCTCCATGATTAAATTTGTCAAATGCTGCACCAAAGAAATGTTAAGTTAAATTTGTTAAAGAAAGTTGGCGGTAAGATTTGATTCACAACAACCCTTTCTAAATGAATTAATGGATATGATCGATAGGGGTGTCAAATAAATTTGAGAAGCCCAAAAAAAAACAAAATGGTTCCAGCAGTACCGAACGGTAACCGGCTCAGTGGCAACACAACGGACCTCTGGGTCCAATTGAATCCAAAATGTTCCTATGGAAACCACACAGTAGCTCCTTATGAACCGCCGTGCAGATATCCGACGTCACCTTTATTCAAATCTCTCTGAAAACATCAACCCTTCATCAACCATTCCATCTGTCACAAAGCACTTTCAATGCGAAATCAAGCCCGAATATACAAATTTTTCAAATTCAAATGAACTGTGAATGAATGAGTTGAGTTAATCGCTCGCATTTTTAATTGCCTCATTTCCACCAGTCAATGCCGCTTAATCATTTGTTCCTAATTGAGCCTGGCAAAAAGTTTGAAATGTCCGGCGTGTAAATAAATGCCAGCATAAATTCAAAACCATGCCGTGGACGAATTAATGACTTCGAATCCATTCTACAATCCTATCGACCGACAGGGAAATTGGCTAAATTATGCCTGGTCGAATTCGAATTAAAATTGCTAATCAAATAAAATGATTAATTTCCTGCGTACGCAGGAGCCAGTTGTGCTCTCGGAATTTAGTTCCTCCGTTGTGTACTGGCGACTGCATACAAATGGAAACCATAGAGCGCAATAAACAGTTTTCTCCAGACATAAAATCTGATATTCGAGAGAACTACAAGGTTCTGGAATCACTGGGGAAAATAATTGCTGGCATTGGATTTATCAAAGAAATCGATTAAGTTTTATTGACCCTTTTGTGTACCAATAAAATTCTTGTTTTAACATTTCGACATTTGATTTGTAGCAGTTTAAGTTCTAAACAAATTTAAATGGCGCCATCGATTGGTAAAAATGAGTCAGTTCATTTATTCAGAAGTGGTTTCAGGTAGATATGTTCTAGCTTTTCTAGGGCCAATTGATCCTAATGGAGAAAAGGGATTGACTTCATGATGTTAAGTGGTAGAGTGTTGTTTACAGCGCATACTGTAGTCGAGTGGAATCTTTCCTCAAATGTTTGTACACACAATCCATAAAAACACCTCACGGTCCCATTTTTATGATCGATGTGTTAAGTTTGTAGCCTCACTAAGTCCCTCAACAGATATGAATCCGTACTGTATCCTTCTGCGAGTAATCTACAAAAAGAACATATTCTCTGTTCCGTTTGATAATGGCTGACTTTTCAATTCTTGACTGAAGACTTCTCATTTAAGTACCTGTTCTGCTGCTTAAAAAAGATTTTCTCGCCTGACTGTAACTAACGCCAAATATTGCCTCACTTAGAAATTTGTGCACCACACTTCTAGACATTGTCACAAAATATTGTGCAATGGACCGCATCTGAACTGCTACTAATAGAAATCTCAGGGAGACGTAAACCACTTCTTCTTTTCGAGTTACAGTCCGTGGTAGCCCTGGGCCTCAACCAACATGCCTCTCAAGGCAGCACGATCTTTCACCAGCTGTCTCCAATTGCACACTCCAAGTTGGTTGAGGTCCTTCTCTACTTGTGTTCGCCACCTTAGCCTAGGCTGTCCTCTGTTTCTTTGACTCAATGACTCGAATTCAAAGGCTTTTCGGGCTGGAGCAGTGGTTTCCATACGCTCTACATTAACTATACGCTTTAAGCGTTGTATCCGAAGAAGCTTGATCAGCCGCATGCCGCCGCACAGTCCAAAAAGTTCGTCGTTGAATCTTTTCCTTCAGACACCATCAACGAATAGAGGACTAAAAATCGCTTAAACCTTCTCCGCTCTTAGTAGCATCCAAGTTTCTGCGCCAAAAAGGGGGACTGGGGTGATCAAGTTGTTGTACAAAGCCAATTTTGTCCTTCGAACCCATTGAAGCAAAGATTGGAAAGGGCGACCATATTTACCGCGGAGCCGAGATAGAAGAAGTCCTTGACTACTTCGAAGTTTCTGCTGTCTAGTGTGACGTTCTGTCCGAGACGTCGTTTTTAGGACGAGGACTTTCTTAGTAATCAGCATTTTTGGTTTAATTTTGCTGCAGGAATTTGTTTTGTTCATGTCCTGCGTATCCTGAAAGCAAATTGCAGCAGCCTACCAGCTGGAATTCACACACATTTTTTTTGTTCCTAATTGGTATTGCAAGCAGAGTGGTGTTTCGCATGTACTTTCGCTTCAGAACCCCCAAACGAAGTCTTTTTTGTCATTTTTGGTACAAAGAACCGCAGCACCTTCACTCGGTGTCTTTTAAAATTGAATGTCAGTGGGTACGCCATAGTTTTTACAAGAAATGTGATTGAAACAAAAGGCACGGTTCAGTGATGAACTCAATTTACTCAGAGTTAGCCAACGTAGCAGGTGTCAGCCAAAATTTCAAGCGGGAGCCAAACAGTGCTTTCGATGCCGTCACCAATCCTTTTCGCCTTCCAAAACTCAATCATAGCAAACATCCTCAGCCCCTGTTGCCTGGCACAAAACACCCTGACAGAACCAACTGCATCCCATCGTCCATCACACATTTCCACAAACTCAAAGTCGGTGACATTTCGATTTAGGATTGAAGAGCGTGTGTGCGGACTAGAGGAAATAACGCCTCGACGAATGAATTAAAGGAAGTGCACACATTTCTCCGTAACACCAAAGGGTTCTGCGGATGTGAAAGATTCTCCGCCCTCAGCTGGCGACATTCCCACAAAGCGCAACAGGATCCCAAACGTCGTAACAATTTGTTCCCACGACATATCTTCAGTGGGTCTTCTCAGAGGGGACTCCGTTAAATTGCAATTCGCTTCAATCAGTTGGTTCATGACGACATGGAAGCTGCATCTGTTTTTTTGAACCGTTTGGCATTTTTTTTCCATCTCAGCGGTTTTCGAAATCAGTGCCACTGGGTTGCACATTTCGAGGACTGCGGCAGTCCTACGCGACATATTGGAAGCGGTGGACGGTGGCGTCGTGGCAGGAATTTGTATTCAACTCTGGCACATGTCCCAACAAGACGCATCCTTGTGAACCAATGGATTCCGTTCATTCCTAAAACTGCAGCTGCATCTCCGCTGCACTTCCGGGAAATGATGCGCCCTGCTGAACGAACAGACGACGTCGGCGGATGGAATGCAATTACGGGCAGGATGTAAATGTGGTGAAAGGACTGAGGACAAGCTCTTCTCTTTGCCATGCGGTGGTGCTTCGATATTGCATTATTACGACGCGCTAGAGTGGAGCGGGGTGGAGCGAATGCCATTCGTTCAACTCGCGCCCGCCGGCTCGGCAAAGACGTAGCTGCCGTCTCAGCGACGATTAAAATTTATTTGCGGAGCGCTGAGAATATTTTGAATTTTAACAGCAACGACTGCCGGCAGTTGGATATTTTACGATTGAGGGGCAAGCATCGGTTTTGGGGATAAGGAGACAGTCGCGCGATGATAAAGAGTTTACGCAATAATTCCTCCTCAAAAGTGCGCCGTAATTAGATTAGAATTTATTGTTTGGAAGTAATTAGGAGTCTCCACGTGGAAGTGGGCGAGTGTGGGCCGTGGGCTGGCCAAGGAATTTCCAGTCACTTCGCAGACAATTTTGTGCCGTCATCAGGGATGACTTAATTGCGAGATTGTGTGACGTTTTTGATGACTCACTCCGGTCCACGCCTTAATGATGCCCTTCTCCAGTGGGGTGGGGGTGCAGGCGGGCTCGCACCGGTGATGAAACACATCCGAGAGTGATTTATACGCGACGCAGTTCTTGATTGAGGGTCAAATGTCTGGCATCGGCTTAAAACAAATCACTTTTAGTGGTGCTTGCGAGACGCATAAAGATTTTTGTGGGCTATTCATGGTTTTTATGGACGCACGGAACCGTCTCATATATTACTGGCTAAAATCGCATTAAATTCCCACCTATTGGGGAGGTGGAGAGTCAACGACAACGCGTAAGTCCTGACGACATCTACGTCTCTCGGTTTATGAGGCATTTTAATGACTTTTAAAATGTGGTAGTTTTAAGTGAGAGCATGATGATGTCCCTGCGAGGATGAAGTCGGGATTAAATGGATTTTATGGAAAAATCGATTGTCTGTGCGATCCTGGAAATATGCGCTGTCTGTTAGCTGTCCCTCAAGAGCTCACATCGATATGGTGCGGTGACAAGGGCTTGCGGAGGATAATCTTTCTCGATTTTAAGTGGGACTACCATCGAGTTGAGTAAAGTAGGTATCCGCAAGACAAAGTAGTTTTTATGTTTCACAACCCGTCGTCGTTCTCAGGATATTCAGTTTTTTGCGCATTACATTGTCGCCTGCTAGGGAGGAAGGGAGGTGTGCATATATTGAGTGGAGTTGCTAATCCGTTCACGTTGTCTCTGGTGAAAGTTTGAAAAAAAGTTAGCCCTTAAGCAAGATGTCCTGTGTCGTGACAAGAGAGCGCTCATGATGCTCGTGGTGTGAAATCTCGTGAAAATGAAAATTGCCAAAGTGACTCAGTGTTGGGAAATTTAGTTCGGAGAAAGGAGATTTGACAATTTCGAATTTTCCTATGATCGATTGAGCGATTAATTTCAGTTGACGACTTTGACGTAGGTCCAAGTCTAGGATGAGTCTAACGGTTCTGGGTTGCATTCATTAAGTCACTTTGTTGTCATTGGAGCTTAAAAAAGGTTTCAGTTAAAACAATCAGGATTCAAATATTAGGGATTATTAGCATAAGGTAGTAACAGGGACCTTATTGTGTAGGAAAGTTTGAACACGTAAATGTTAAAATGTTTGAATTGACTTCGATGATGATTTAAAAAAAAAAGATTTCAGTGTTGAGGTCTAGATCCTAGGTCAGGAATCGGAGGGTGGATGCAGTCAATTTTTTATTTTTGAAATCAAGAAGTTAAAATATTTTAGATCTCGGCTAATTTTATACCCTTTGAAATGAAGGAAAGCGAATTTATTTGAAAGACGTTAAGGTTGTGCACTGTGCTCAAATAACCTAAGTGCGTGTTGCACGCACACATAGATGGTTTCGTTCGTACAATTAAATTTGTATTTGCCTGTTAGGTAAACAAGGCTGCGATACAATATGTCTAAAGATTCAATGTTGAATGCATGTACACCATAAATCAAGGAAATCTTAGTTCTCCATTGAATGAACATATTTTTATTGTCACTTCTTTACTGTCAAAACCATCGTTTCAGTTCTTAAAAAATCGCATTTTGTTATTTTATTTTTTTAGTAATAATTGAGTGGCACTACAGCCCATAACGGACCAGGGCCTAGCTTCTACAACAACTACTCGTGTTGTGCATGCTATTGTTCTTCACGAGTAGAAGGGACCTACAGTTTTTTGCCGATTCCGAACGGCGAGATTTAAGAAGCTTTCCATAGACAATTAAATACTCTTTGAGTGTTGTCAGCAACTCGAAAGAGGTGGTGCCGTGAAAATATGCTAGGTGTCCCGTCCGGGAATCGAACCCAGACTTTCTGCGCCGCAGTCGATGCACTTACCACTGCGCCACGGCGACAACTTAGCCATCATAATCAAATCTGTCAAAGTAAGAATGCCTAAAATAAATTTAATTAAAGGTTTCTGTAGATCGGAATTGTATTTTAAATCCCTCCGATTTTTAGGCGCACTTTTGTGAAGAAGAAGTGAACTTTGGAGCTTAGTAGTTCTCTCAAGATAATTTAGATCTAAAAGCTGGAATAAAACATAAAAAATAAATTTGATAGATTATATTATTATATTTTTTGATTCACTTCGTAGTGTCTGATTGTTGTCAGAAACTCGAAAACGATGATGCCGTTGAAAATGGAAGATGTTCAGTCCGAGAATCGAACCTGAAACCTAGGCATGTGAATCGACTCACTTACCTTTTACGCTACGGCGGCCACATTTAGTTATAGCCAATTACAGTTCACTTCTTTGTCGTCAAGTTATTATGCAAGATTGATGATTGTTTCATTTGTTGCCAATTGTCATTAGGTGGCATCACTTTTTCTGGTGAATGGATATTCGTCATAGTAAAAAGTATTAATCGAACAAAAGTTATGTACCACAAAAAACGGAATTTGTCTCAAAGCGACTGTCGTCGACTGACGCCTACTAGGATTCTCTTTCCGCACTGTTGCTTTTCGACAAGGCGCTGAACGATAGCCATTTGTTGAGCTATAAATTCAGATCTCAAGTCAAAGTTTAATATACTTTCACACAGCTTTTACAAATGTACATCATACACTAGGAGTAATTATCTCTCCGCTTCGTAATGACATCCTTCTACAAATTGAAGGAAGTTATTTATGTAATAAAACTTTTCTTAGTTTCCTCTATACTAGTCCCGGAAACATAAGACGACATTTTCGGACCGAGTTCAAAATATATTAGAAGCAGGGTTCTACAAATAATCATTCGATCTTGTACAAACTTATTACTCGAATTAACAGAATTCATCTAACATCTAACAAATTGTGTCTATTTGTCGAAGGTCTGAAAGTGACTGCTAGTCAGACGTGTCAAATTACTGTCTCATTAACAGTCCTATGTGGACCTCGGCTCTAAATAACATCCATCCCCAGCTGGCACTTTCACATACTAAACTAGGTGATGTCCTTCTCGAATTGTGCAAATTGCACCATCTCTGACGAAGGTGGTAGCCTTGGCTTAATGGGTTAAATTCGCGGACGGAACGCCTCGCATTTTTTCACGGCACCACATCTTTTAAGTTGCTGACAACACTCAAAGAGTATTCATTGTCTATGAAAACCTTCTCAAATCTAGCCGTTAGGAGTCGTTAAAAACTTCCGTCCGTTCTACTCGTGAGAGAATAATATCAAACACAACACAAGTAGTTGTAGAGGAAGCTAGGCCCTGGTCCCTTGTGGACTGTGGTGACACTGAATTATTATATCAGTCAAAAACGTTTTTCTTTGCTTTGACACAATTGCTCGGACTTAAAGACTCTTCCGGCTGGAACAGTGTTATACAACTACATGAGCTTCACAGCCTAATGATCCCAAGAATAGTATACATAGACTCTTGACTCGCAGTCAATGCAGTTCGTCGTTTATCCGAAGGGAACGAACCTTTCATTTTTCATCTACCCCTTGTGGGTATTTCATTTTAGTAAATGATCCGTATATTACCATTACTAGAGAACTAAACCCCAATCCAACTGACAGCTTAATCGATGTCATCGACGAGATAACAAACGATTTCACTCTTCAAGTAAACTGCTCTGTTTCTGATCACAGAAACTGAACTTTTGGTAATAGAGTGAAGTATGCACTTTGTCGCAATTCATGCACACATACCCAGCAAATATGGACAAGGGACAGATATTGTTGCACATATCCTTTTCTCTAAATTGCCCTCACAGCCATCTTTATAATTCACCTCCGACAAGTGGTGATTTTCATTCAGACTCCAAACTGTTAAACTCTTCATTGAATTATTGTATTATGACCTGAATGAAATACAAATACACACACTTAGTCCTGGTTTCTTGTGCAAACTTCTCCTCCAGACCCTGGCAGTGGAGAAGAAGTGGCACTATTCGGTTATTGGCAGAAGGATGCAGAGGGTGGAGCTCCGTGTATTGAAAAGAGGAATTGGAAATTTGATCGAATATCAGTTGACGATGGGAATACCCTTTGAGAAGGAGAATTCAGAGATGAAAGAAGTGAAAAAGGGAATAAGGGGTAATGAATTGCTTCTGAAAAAAGGCTTCTTTAATAAATTTCATGAAGCTTCTCAAGTAATCAACGAAATTGAAGGGCGAAAAGAAGAAGAAGAGATGGTGATTCTGGAAATTTTGATACTGAATATATGTGCACTATAATACACTCTTTTTATGTTGCTCTAAATATCTTCTAAGATAAACAAGATAAATAAATGTTCCACAAGAAACGTTTAAGGAGTGTGGCTCGCAGTCCTATACCACAGTGTCTGGCACAATGTTGCCAATTGCGCTTAGTTCGCAAGAGCTCGTCTAGACCACTCTGCAGTATGTTCGCATACTCCTGTCGATGGAGCGACTGACAACACTCTGTCAAACCCTATATGTAAGTTTCGTTACCATCAAAAATTAAGATGTAGGAGTGTTCAAAGGGAAAGAAAGCAACAATCATGAGTGTGGTGATCCGTATATTGAGCACTGCTTCTTAGTTAACAAAGTTATATAGCAAATAGTGGTCACTTCAAATTCTTCTATAAAGAAGAGGATTGAAGAAGTTTCTTCGACAAGGAACCGGACAAATTCTTATTAGATCTGCAAGTTGACCGAGAATTGGTCAAATGAAGTGCATGACAATGACCAATGCATAAAGCAACAATTATTAGAGCTACATATGTCATTATGTGAGGAAAATAAGCTCTAAAAGTGGTTCTACTTTCCAACACAAGTGGTGACATCGTTTGTGATCTCCTTCAAATGGTGTGATTAAGTCGCATTCATTTTTGGAAACATTGATTAGTCTTTTATATCTTTCACTCCAGTGGAAATGATTTTAGACCTAACCATTCCAAAACGATCAACATCAACAGCAAATTAAGAGATAACAACTCTTAACTCAACACAAGTGATAGTTGACGCCGCTATGCGCTCCACATGTTATCAGTAAATGAAAGTGACATCCGCTGTGACCTTTTGAAAAACTAGTAGACCAATGGATTTAGCCTCATTGGAGGTTTTTTCCTACGTGCTTCCACGTAGTGGCTCTCACGTTTAAGTAGCCATCATATTTTCGGACTGTGACATGGTAGTTTGGGAACTCAGCAATTATTCAACTTCAAGATCTGTCACAAGAAATTTTTTCTAGTTTTCTTTTTCGTTTAATGTCGCTACAGTTCAGGGTGAACCTGGGCCGTAATCAACATGTTTCTCCCACTGGGCACTTCAAGTTTGTTGAGGTCCTTCTGCACTTGTGTACGCACCTAGGCCGCCCTCTGTTGCGTTGTCCCAATGACTCGGATTCGAAGACTTTTCTGTCCGGAACAGTGGTTTCTATACGTTCTTCATGGCCTTGTCAATTTTTAGCATTTTATTCGCAGACGTCTGACCAGGCATATGCCGATGTACAGCCTATAAAGTACGTCGTTCAATCTTCTTCTTCAGATATCATCGTCGTCACTGAAAGCGCCAAAAATCGCAGGCAGAACATTTCTCTCGGAAAAACTAAGGGCTTCGTCATCCGCTCTTAGGAAAGTCCAAGTCTGGGACTGGGATGATCTTAACCAGCTAATTCCTTCGAGTGCGGCCCTATTCAATTGCCTTTCGAGCCTAGAGAAGTAGCGATCAATAAGAGTTTTTCGTTTTATTTCGGTAATGACGTTTCGAGAAAATGAGACAAATTTCTTGTCCACCTCCAAGTTTTTGGTGCCTAGTCCATCCACTTCAGCAGCTTTAACGGTATTGAGTGGAACATTCTGCCTAACAGCTGGATATTGGCAGTCATCGGTATTCAAGAAGCTGCAGAAATGAGGTTTCCAGATTCTCAGCATCGATTGCGACTTTCTTATCAGCTGTCCATTTTGCGCCAAGCAGGCTTTGGTCCGAACGTTATATCCACCGGATAGATGTTTCACCTTTCCCTAAAACTTTCGAAGAAACGGTTCCGTGCCTTTTCAATTTTTAGTGCGAGCAGCATCGAACTTTGAGAAAGTTTCAGAGTCCTCAATTTGCTAAGATCCTGTTGGCTTGCCGTGACTCTGTTATCTAGGTTTCCAGGTTTCCGGGATTTTTTTCTGGCCACGACACGGATCCATCAAGAGTTCACAAATCGAATCAGGACGAACCAGAATGATGGCTAACATGTTCAGCCCAGACAAGTTTAATGTATGATGACGGTGTTCTTTGTATGCCCATTAAATCAAGAAATATTGCAATTTGTGACACCAGCGGCTAACGTCTTAAGGAACTACTTCAGGCGTGCCTGCTCCGGATATCAGAAACTAATACCCAACATTGAATTTGAGAAATTTTTTGAGTGTTGCCGGCAATCCAAAACAGGTTGTAGCGCATGGAGGTTCAGTGTCCAGTCCATGGAGCAAGGAATCTCGGCTTACTCAATACGCCAAAGCGAGTGTTTTTTAATTTCAATTTTAGAAAAAAAAACGTCTTACAAGTGCAGGTATGTGCCGCAAACTTTGAATGACAATTCGGATTGTCTTACAAGTGTGCATTCAAAAAATCATCAAACTTTACATATTTGTCTCATGTAGCGGTCTTCTTGTCAATGCAACCGGTGCATTGAGGAATTTAGTTAATCTGAGATGCACCTGCAGTCCAAGAATCGAATTAAGGATGACAGCTTACAAATAGTGACCACAATCGTCGAATGATCGCATATTTTCGCCAAAGTATTCACCCCGGTGTTTCCATTACGTTCCATCTAGAGCTTAAACCAAAACATCCACGGTGGCTCAACGACGGCCGCGATTTGATTGCAAAAACGTCGAATCACATTTTAAACGTTTATTGGTATTTAAAACCATTTTCATCCTCATTCATTTGTCACAGTGCAAAGGAACACCAATTTACATCCTCAAGGGGACGCAGACTTCTTCAACATCAGTTACAAAACGATGTGAATAGCCATGGGACCACTTAAGTAAACCCATCACCAACACAAATCACGTAAAGTTTGCACGTGGTCAGTTCCTAGAGGCACATCCACCATAACTGCCCCAGAAAGACAAACTACCGAATGACACCCGGCATACAAATGGGCGTATCACTTCCGCCTTGCCACACAAATGGCCACAAATTATTCATAATTCATTCACTCCTTATTTTGAGGCCTGAGCCCGCTGCTGTATAAATCACCAATCATCGACCTCGCTGACCAGGACCCTCCACACAGCGAATCTCCATTCATAACCCTAAAATCCCTGCCTGGGTTATGTAAATTTAATCAGTATCAGATTCGTTGGGGACACAAAGTAACCAATTTCCAGTCTAGGACCACCTCATAAACTCCAGTCACTTTAACCCCAATTTGCTTTCAGCATCTTTGCATAATCGAATTCAAATTGCACCAGAGGTGCTGCGAGACACCATTTTCATATGCCTTCCGCCTCTTCGCCCATCCACGAACGGCAAACGAAACAGTCCCTGCGAGGCGACGCGATGTTTTAAGGAAATGAAAAACCAGAAATCCGAGAACAACAATAACAATCTACAAGGACCGAATTAGAGGACACCATGTTGCTCTCTCTCACGAGTCCTCTTTCAATCCACAGGTGAATCCCAACGCTGACCACGTTTCCAGCTTGTGTTTGCGATTAAGTCCGTCAGTGTTCTTCCGTTTCATTCGAATCGCCACTCAAGTCCCCGCAAAGCAGGTTTGAAAAAATATTTACTCAATAGATACGATTGCATGTGCGGTGGTGGGGGACGGATCTGCCACCACCAAGGGCGATGTATAATTTATTGCAGTCAATATTTGCGAAGGGATATGCCCACACGTACACTCGGTAATTGTGGACAAATACACCTCGGCATAACCGTGAACAGATTAAGGGGGACGCCAACAGCGCAGCAGTGGGTCCTTTGTGTCCTCCCTCGTGTCGCTTCACAGTCAAACCATGATTACTGAAAGGTCGACTGTCGACTGTCGCGCATTGCGAGCCACAAGGGCGCCCAACAAAGGACTGTTTAAGCGGCGATACACAATGCTCCCATTGTCCCGTTGATGGCTGCGCCGGCTTTGTGTGTCAGTGTCCTGCGACTGAGCCTTGGATGAATATCGGGTCGGAATTCCTATTCAAAGGCATTCACTTTCAGATAGACTGCATGCCCGGCACGCCGCCGCCGCCGCCCAGGCGATCGCACTAATTTGAAGCGAAATCAAACCGCACCACGAACGGGGGGGGCTGTTTCAGTTTCGGTTTCTTTTATCCTTTTCAGCGGGCACTTTGTTTGGCAAAATAATTACGAAACTGGACGTGAATAAGAAATTACAATCGCCAACATGATTCACCGGAAGGATGGCCATTCCGCTGCCGATAGAAGGCATCCCCCCACAAAAAAATCCGAAAACCATTCAAGGGGGTTGTTTGCTGAAGTGGACAGGGCCGCTCCCGGGCGCCTACAGAGATGGACATATTTCAGCGTGCTGCTGATGTCCTTTTTGCTCTCATTTCTCATTATTTGAATGGAGTTGAGTTGATGAGCGAGTGGAGAAGAATGAGGGAATAAATTACGCTCGAGCCGAGAAGTGAATGGAAAAGTAAACATTTTTCAGTTGGCTCTGCGGTCCGCATACCAAACAGGAAAGCCGACGGCTGCCATGCGGGGCGGGGACTGGAAACTTAGAAAATTACTTTTAGATATTTATTTTCATTTTGTTTCGCTGCGAAAAAGGTTAGCCACTTAAGTGAAATGAAATTACTACATGTATAAATAAATGAGTGGGCTGTGCGTGGCGAAGGACCTCTACGCTGGAGGTGTTTGCTGCGGAATGTGTTTGCGATTCTGATGTAATTGAATTATAGGAACAGAGAAAGGCGGATGCCGAACGGACGTAAGGGACTCGATGGTGGCGGGGGCACACTGAATTCGGGATATTTTTGGAATTTATTTGCGAAACCAGAAAACCATTGCAAAGAATAACTCTGATTCTGCGGATGAATAATGCACCACATGTGTGAGAAGGCGTCGGCATGGGGGAAATTTGTTTCAGTTTGGATTTTGAAATTTGCGGTTCTTGCGTGCCGTGAATACATATTTGATGAGGAATGATGCACCTCTTGGTTCAGTTGGGGTTTTGAATATTTGCAATCGCTGATCAGAGAATTCTAGTTCTCTTCTCAGGATGTTCAACAAGGGGTGTCAAGGCGAAAAGTGCATATTTCTGAGCCCATTTGAAGAGCTTCTAACACGTTATTATAATTATTTTTTTAGTTTTCAAAAGGTGGCGCCACCTACAAGTCAGGGCAAATCTTGGAAGCCATTCCCTACTTCATTGGAAAGGTGTGACATTTGTTAGCATTAATTTGTGTGCATCAACGTCTGTTGAAGGCAACGACAATGGGCACAACCCTTTCGAAAATGGACGGATGTGTCTTATTTAAACAGCATTTGAGGAATGTTTTGAGTTCCTTTTTTTTATTTGGAAGAAAAGTGTAACTCAATCCCATCGAATGCTTCTGAAAGTTTGTTGTGAATTCGTTCCGACAGAGAGTGGTTTTGGCATGTTAAAAGTGTTGAATTTAGCGTCGGAAACAAAAAGCGTCTTGAACTGCCCATAAAGTTTGAAGATGTGGAATTGAAAGCTTTATTGGATCAAGATCCATGCCAAACGCAAAGTTAACTCGTGAGTGCGACTCAACGAACAATTTTCCTTAAGTGAAAGGAATTTTGGTTTTATTAAAAGCAAGGAAATTGGCTGCCGTTCTAGTTGAAACCGAGTGATGACGAAAGGCAATTTTTCACCACGGAACCGCTTCCTGAAAGACATCAAAGAAAGCAATTTTTGCACCGGATTGGTACTGGATTTGAAAAGGTGATAAGCAGCAATAACCCCAAGAAGAAAACAATACTATTTAGGCCTGGTGAACCTGTTCCATTATCGTCCAAATTGACGCCAAAGAAAAGCAGCCACGGTTCAAAGATCATGCTCTGCATATGCTTCAACCAGACGGATGTGATGCACTGTGACCTGCGAAAACTAGGCGAAACCACTGATATCCACTAAAAATAATGCAATTGGGCAGTACATTGCTTGCAAAATGAACAGAAACTACGGAGAGGTATAACAAGGGTATTTTAAAACATAATAACGCTTGGCACACGTGGCTGTAGCTGTTGAAAACTACCTGGAAACACTGAAATGAAAGGCCTTGCGCCATCATATTATCCAAACCTTGCTCCTTCCAATTACTGGATTTTTGACGGATGGAAAACGATTTCAGAGTGACCAGTTTAGGTCTGTTGGAGAAACCAAAGAACGGTTCAATGATTGGATAAATGTCAGAGCGGACTTGTTCTTTAGAAAAAGAATTCGACAGTTACCAAAGAGAACAAAAATTGTAGTCCCTTCCAAAGGGCTATTCTTTGAGTGATGCATTTTTCAAGTTTTTTTTTCAAAAAACACAAAAAACGGAGCTAATTTGTACTCTGAATACAAGCAAAAACAGCCAAGCAAAATGAAGCAAACGGCGCAGGGCAATAAGGAAATCTTTCTTCTATGAAAAATGTCGCGCCTAAGAAGATGGAGATCATGATGCCTATTTGGCCAATCTTGGTTTATTGTGGTGTAGCGTTCACTGTGTTTCCATCCTTATTACGTAAAAACTGTCTCCGATATTCTTGTCACCATATGGTCTGATTGTGTTAAACGAAATTGTCTGCATCAAAAAGGCAACATGGTAGCCTACATTTCTTGTAAAGAAAGCCGTGTAACTCCTTGGTCGTGTCAAAAGTAATACAGATTTGACTTTGAGTGAAATATCTAAAGAAATAATATTTTGCTACCTTTCGTCTATACAAAACCAGAAAAACACTGTAAGTGACGTGCCCTTAAATTTAAGCAGTTTGCGATGAGAATGGCGTAATTGACCGCATGTTCCGAAGATTTTGATGTATAGTGTACATTCTGCACTTGTCTGGATGTCGATACAATTTTTGGCTGATGGAGAGAGACCTGAATAGAAGCTGTCAGGAGGTAGCGGACGTACTTAACATCAATAGTATCAAATCATCTAAGATGAGAAGGCTATTTAAACCATCTCGACGATTGGGTGCAAGATGAATAAACCCAAAAGAAGTTTAACTGACCGAATCACCACCCGTGAAACGTCGCTGAAATGTAACGAAATGGAACCAGTGTTAAGACGATTCATTACAGAGAATAAAAAATAGATTATATTTGAGTCGTCCAATCCGATCTCAAACAATTTAAAAGACTGGACCGCAAACAAGGTAAAGTGTAATGTTTCGTAGGATAGAAAGTGATTTGTCTAATATGAGATTCAAGAACACTGCGAAATCGCTTACGTTTTCTGTGTACAACTTGACCATTTGAATGAAGCAATCTAAAATGACCAAAAAAGAGAAGGTACTCGTCTTCAATTATAACACTGCCAGGCCATACACAAATTTGATTTCCCGGCTGGTTAGGGCGTTTTGATGCATCCGCTGTTCGGACCTTGTAACCTATGGCTATGAATTCTTTCAGTCTAAGTCAATCCGCAGTCTTTTTATATGACCGGATAATAAATTCAATTGAGACAGCCTTCGAATATATGGAAAATAAATTCACAAAAAAGAAATCGGAAATTTTCCCTGACCGAAAGTGGATACTAAGGTATTGGTTTGATGAGAAATTGCTTCACTTGCAATTTTCTAAAGAGTCTGAAGGTGGGTTAGTCATTTAAACTTATTCTTAGGGGAATAAGAAAAAGGATAAAAGGGGATGGGCATGATGCCCCGAGTTAACTTCAGCTTAACCTCGAATATGCAAGATTTAGGTTTGGTGTGCGGTTGAGAGTACTTAATGATCCCTTTAAGTCTTAACAATAAATTGGCTTACAAACTAAACAATGTCCAATCCGTGGCCAGACTCCCATATCATATTTATTGCTAAGCAGGGATCTCATATATTCTATCAGTTTTTCGTTTTTTTTGGGACTGCAATCCACTACACTGTAGTACTGTAGGCTCTCTCTACTTGTGATAAAAAAATAGCAAGCACAACACTAGTACTTGCAGAAAAAGATATCCCTAAGTCCCTCGTGGGATATAGTGCCACCCAATTTTTTTATAATTATCTCCCGGCCCTCAGACAAATGAAAATTTACTTCCCCTCTTGAAAGTTCAAAAAAAAACCTTCTCGTTGAGAAAAACTACTTTCGAAACTTAAAGAGCTCCACGTCATTCAACACAAATGACAAATTCAACAATGGACTATAATTATTCCAATGGCGTTAATTAGGGGCACATAATGTGCACTTTTCGTACATCATGAGGAGTTACCTCCTTAATGTGCACACAGTTCAACACTCTTCCTCTGTTTGCACTTAAATTTAGCTTTGCTCCGAACTGCAATTTGTGTGAAATTTGAAATTATACAAAATGCAATAACACGTGAGCTAATTTCACTTGGAACGGGAACTTTTAAATGGTGGTCAGAAAGGCCAACAAACAAAAAGTTTGATGCAGCAATGTGGGCGCACAACACTCATTATGGTCATAAAGCATGTGGAGGAAGTTGGAAACTTCTTACATTTCGTATGCATGGCCATTCTGAAAAAGTGTGGCATTGAACTAAATTTGAATAGCAATTGAATGCAACTGGGTTGTGGTGAAACAGTGTTTTCTGTGCAATGGACCTTTCGTGGTCTTGTATATTATGAATTGAATTTTTAGTTTTAGAAACAGGAGTGAAAAAAAAATTCCCCAAATCTAGGTATTAAATTACAGGCTCCTTCTGCTCGTAAGAGAACAACAGCACAAGGACAACACAAGTATTTGCTAAAGAAGCTAGGCAATGGTCTCTTATGGACTGCACTGTCGTCTAATTTAATTATGTTTAATGTCCTCAAAATCATACCTAACAGGGGTGATAGCCTTCTGTGCATCCACTGAGCCGAGGAAACAGTATTTTACGATTTGGTACAAAAATGCTTTTTATGCGTTACCCCGTGTCGGGAAAATGTCGAATTCTTGGGCTCGTCGATATTCCATTTCAAGTGAAGAAAAATGAATATGTTCTTGTGGAGGACAAGCACAAACACTGCTCTGTGAATATATTCGTATTAGAACCCATTTTGTCCAAAAAGAACACAATCGTTGCTAGACCAAGCTTATAAGCTTATTGTCCAAGTCAATGCAATCAGTTGGATTTTTTTTTCCGATAATTGTGAGTGAATAAGCCAGAGGTACAAATTATTTTTTTTGTTGAATTTTCAGGCAAATCTCATTGTTAAAATTAAAGCAATTCCATGATGGATGTCTGTAAATATTATCAGTTTCCTGGTAAAGAAATAAAATTTCATCTGCAATGGGACTGTGATTCGCACGTCGAATTGAAATCGTTAAACGGTTTTTTTCATTAATTGTTTCGCAGGCACTTTGAGAGTTTTATGCTTTCCTTTTCTTTTCTCTACCCTGTCCTTTATTTGGAAAATGTGTTTCCATACAAGAGCTTAACTTTTTCAAAGTTTCACGCAGTCGAATTAGCAGGTTTTTTAAGTTTTTTTTTTTTAAGTTTAAAATGTATTTTTTTATTTTGAGTTTCAATTGCATTAAATCTAGATATAAAATACTTAAACTAGCTATAATTACTTTTATACGAATTAGCAGGTGCTCACTATTGTCATAATGTGGAACACATTCGAGACTGTTTCAATTACATTTCAAATGACGTGGTAACAAAGGTATCCTCCCGCCAGTAAAGAGATATGCTTGAAGACCTATCAAACAAAATTTAAGCATAATTTAAAACGCTGCCGCTTACATCCACGCTCTCTGCAAGCTCTAGGCTAACAACAAAACCAACTAAAAAATTCATATCCACAACTCGGTGTGTACCCTGAAACTTTCCATGATTTTAATATTTGCCAAGAGGTGTTTTCCGAGTCCGTGCATAGTAAATGGAGTAAACTTAAACCACTGAATACATACTACAGACGCCGTACGTGCGTCTGTAGTTTTCAAGTAACAAACTGCTGAAACTGATTTCCGAAACGTGCTTGGTAAAGAAATCATCTTTTCAAAATTATAGCGACGCCATTGAAGCAGTTGACAATTATAGTTTAGAATGAAAGTGTTGAATGTTGAAGAGAATTTTCATGAGAAATGGATGAGGGGCGCCGGTGAGAATGTGGTTTTCTAAGCCTTTTCCTTCGACATTTTGGATGATTGAACTTAATTTACCGAAAAATGCGTAAATGAAATTCTAAAGAGACAACTTATGACAAACGTTGACAGATTACTTATTTGGCAGAATTTGATTAGGAATAAATTTTTAGAAAGAAATCCATTATGACAATACATCGTGTTCTCGAATCAGCTCATAAAGGGCCACTCCAACAACTAACGTTGTGCGTGCTGCTGTTCTTCCATGAGCGGGGAGGTTCAGCAATTGAAAGTCGGTGCCAAATGACTAAGTTTGATGCATGCATTCTTTCAGACAATGAGCCTTATTAGCCACAGAACAAAAATAGTGCCGATAAATACGGAAACTGTTTTTGCAGCACTCAATCTTGGAACATTCTATCCAAATGTCCATTACGTGACGATGTGGTATCATTAGCTCACAAATATCTTCCTTTGGTGGGACTTATGATCACTTATGTTAGTCATAAAAATATCGAGTAGAATGCCTACAAAATTAGACGGGAGGCAATTTTTCCACAGTTTCCAATGAAAATGTCCAATTGAGCAGGTATGAAGTATGGGCACTAATGGTCACAAACAAAGCAATTTATTGCCCTCCTCCGACTTTGGTAGCCAAGCGGAGGTAATGCAGAATTTCACACTGTAGGCTATGTCAGCAGACCTTAAGTAGGAAAGCTTCAATCAAAGCTGTTGGGTACCGATACAATAAGGGGACTCCTTGGCTAATAAAATGTGGATTTACTTGGTAAGGAAATTTGACCGTCCAACATTATGCATTCACTCCAATAAAACAGTTAAGGAGGAATAAGTATAAAAACAGCGGATATGGAAGGGTATGAGATACCGTCTACATCGAGAGTGCCTCTGGACGGTACCGAATATAAAGAAAACAAGACTAAGTGTAAGTAAGCGAAGCGCTAACTTAGAGTTATGTCTTTGGTACCCATGCACAACGATATGGTATTCCACACAGGGATAAGTGTAGAAGCTTCGGATATAAAAAAGAAATAGAATCTGTTGGACAGCAGCTCTGCGATTCTGTATCACTGGGCTGGTAAGACTCCTAGGTTATGTCTACTCCACGAATCTGGAGGATCTTATTACTAGCGACTTGAGGGACATCGTAAAATTCATAGTTACATTGTTTTTTTTTTTAAATTGGCGCGCGCTAGAGGGATAGTTTTGTATCCTTAATTAACCAGAATTAAGTCACAGCATGGGAGCAGAGAAAGAGACGGAAAGGAGGTACCGGTGCACATTGGTTTCAAATGCCTGTAGAATGTAATGAGGGTGGAAAGTTGGGCTGGAAGGAACATTCCATATTCGTGTGGTGCGGCTGAAGAACGCGTCTCTCAACTTAATTGCAAGTCCGAAGGTGGGCTTAAGGGGGTACGGGTGGGCATTCCTAACGAGGCTAGTATTGCGGGTAAATTCTTGAAGGAGAGGAATATAATAATTTAATGAGTCTCATGATAATTCAGAATGTCTCATTAGGCTCTTAACTCCACGTCCACTCCTCAATTTTCGAGGAAGAGACCCGATATCTCCCATTTGAGAAATGGACATAATTCGAAGTGCCAAAGTGGGATAATTCAAAGTGACAAAAATTGAATTTTACATGGCAGGGACATGAATAACGTTTAATTCTCATAATTCACCAACCCTTACCATTTATGGCACAATGACATAACCACTTCAGGACTACATCGAAAGAACACATCATTAACGACAAATTCTGTGATCCAATAGTGGTTATTTTGACCTTTCAATTATTCACGCATATTACTTATTATCTCCTCTAACGTCTGGTGGAGAACTTATTTAAAAAAACAACTTAAAACAATTCCTTACATTTCGTAGACGAGAGCCGTGCCTACATAAACCAAGCGAGAGCAGCAGCTCAGAGCTCCAAAGATACCCCGAAGTGCTTGGCGTTTCGTGTATTTGTGAGTCCTGCATATATGGTATGTCTGGCTCTACCAAAACTGTTTCCCAGAAGTTATGTCGTCATGAAATTGGTAAATTAATTTTTCAGTTTCGAAAGTAAAGATCAATACAATTTTTATAGCGATACACTTTTGTTTGAAAATTTGATTCTTTATAAAGCTTGGATTTTGCCAAGATAACATGATTTCATAGACATCTCGAAAACAGTCGCAGAAAGCGATTCTACTGACGTAATCTTAGACTAACTTTTCATACATCCTTCACTTCAGTAATACAGTTTTCAATGTGCCTAACGTTCAGCCACGGTCTTATGCGTAGCCCCACAGAAGAATATCTAACGGTAACAAATCGCATGATCTTGCTACCGGAAAACCTCTCTCGCGATCAAGCCACAGATGGTCATGTTGCTCTGTCTTGGTGGACGTACTTATCACTCAAGTCACATACTTCAATTAAAAAAGAAACGATTATCGCACCACCATATAGCTTCGAATTGGGTGTAAGTGTCCACCGACTGGCATATTTGTAGAACTACGGACCAATGACATCTTGCACCCATAAAACGTACCAAACAGTCACTTTGTCTTAGTTCAACGACGCAGCACATCTTCAATCACATGTTGGCTTACATACCCACTAAGCAAGAAATAAGCCTCATAACTGAAGAAAATGTTTGTCATCCGGTTACAGTGCGCGAAAGGGTGCTGAGTTTGAATCTCCACTTTTGTAGGAAGCCGCAGCAATTTAAGCAGTCTAAATGGCAAATATTCTAAAAATTTTCTGAGACTTCAAATGACAGCTGAATGTGACAAGTGTCATATGCTTGCTCACCCAACTTGAAATCACAAAATGAATGACGCTGTGTTTCTCCCTCTAAAGACTCTTCTATCTTTCCTTCCAAACCCAAACTATTTGCAGAAATGTCTCTGACTTACTAAAGAGCAATTAAATACTGCAAACCTGCTCCTCCACAATTCAGCTCCTTCTGTGCGTTTTATCCTTTGTCTGTCCGCAACTGGTGTTTCACCTTAAAGCCTTAAATCAACGTTATTTCATTATCCTGACAAGCAATACGTTTGAAATGCGCACTGAACAGGAAGTACAAATTAAATGGATGCCAGAGAGGTATCCTTGTTATGACATCTACCCAGACGTACTTAGCGACTGATAGACGTGTATTCGTCTCGCCTGTAAAGCTGCACGATAGGAAACACTGATTAAAAGGCACATCCTCGTGCATTCCACGAACAAATGACTTCTAGCACAATAGTAAGTCGGCAACAATGAGTGTTGGAAACTCCATCAAATCATTGCAAAAGTTTACTCATTACACTCACAGCTAAGCGCACACCGACGACGTCCTTTCAGCTTCAAGTGCTGCGCTGTGCGGTGCGCCAAAGTGTTCTCCTTTAATATTTTATTTAAAATCCTCGTGGAAGCGAGGAAGCGACCCACATTAAACTATTCGCACCACCAGCACTCAACCTAATGATCCACATTAGGGAGAGAGAATCGCTTCAAGTTCATTCCCCGCACAGACAATGCAAAGAATTCGAAACGTGTTAAAGTGGCGAAAGGTGTTTGGGCCGGCAAACACTTCAATACTTCACACTCGGCATTCATGCCGTTCATGGCACTCCAATTAGAGAGTCCGGCTTTGCATACACAATGGCGGAGGACTACACATGTCCGTGCAGTGCAGTGCAGTGCTCCTGACAGAGCGTGTGGCTGCCACTCTAGATCATCCCGAGTGGTCGTTCACTGGTGGCTGGCTGTGCTGTGTTTTTGACGGCACCGCGTCACTTCTGTTCATTTGGATGAAAAAATCAATTATCAGCAGAGAATGAGTCTTTTCCTGTCACGTCGAAGGACACCGAAACTCCATTGAAAGCGCAATCTCAAGACGAATTTGTGTGTGGCGCTGGTCACAGGATTCGGAGTGACGGGGCGAAATGAAGGAAAGTCTGATCAAACTTTCGCGAGGCACAAAGGAATGCTGCGACGGGCGATGGTGTCCTTTGTGCGGGTGCGGATAAATTTACATTTTATTCGAAATTCGATTTCCCCCTTCCCTGGCGTGCGCGGGCGTAATTGCTTTCCTCAAGTCGAAAGCTGTAAGCCAAATTATGCGGCAGTGCTCGCGGGGGAAACTTTTGAGCCTCTCACCTGAATGATGGTAAATTGATCCTGTTCGATGGTGAAATAAATCAGCGCGACAATAGGAGAGAGTACATCTGAGTGGAGGTGGTTCACGGATGGGAGCCTCGAACATTTTGCAAAAAAATCGCACATCTGTGACTGGTTCATTTCCGCAGATTTTCCGCTCATGTGTGGCGGCAGCGGCTGGTAGAGTTACTCTCCTGCTGTGTCGAAAGTATGTAAATTCTAATTGAATATGTTGATGTATGGCGGTTTGAGTGGAATGGGACTAATATTAGAATTTGCAGCAGTGCCGTACCTACCATAAATTACGCTTTGTAATCGATTCAAATTAAGTCCTACTAGGGGCGATTTTTGAAGGGGTGACAGTCGACACTTATGGGAAATGATTTGTGAGCCTGTAAGCATGGATGGGTTTGAGAAAAGAAAATAATTTAGATGTCGAAGTGATCCTTTATCGCCTTAATTGTCTCAGGACATTGTTGAGGGAATGATCAGTTCAGTTGTGCGAAAAGTCATATTTCAAAGCACCCTAGAGGTAAATCAAGTAATTAGGAAGAGGTCAGCGGAAGAGGAGTGCTGTGGAACAGAGCTGAAAAATGTCAAAAAGGTTAATGTAAGTTTGGGCAAAAAATTATTTCAAATTGCTTGCAAATTGAGTTACTTAGCTTGAATCCATTAAACAAGGTCGACGAAAAGTAATGACTTCTCCCCTTCGCCTTCATAAACCAGTCACATCAGATCTTCAAGTAGAGCCTGGAGGGAACAGTGGCAGGACAGTAGACTGTTTGGTGGGATAAAGAACCTTCTTACTAAACATTACCTCCGCGGCAGAATGTACGGCTAGTAGGAAAGGAATCACTGATGCCATGAGTGGATGTGGTGCGATAACGAGGTTCCATTTATAACATTTAGAGAAATGGTATGGTAGCGGATGACCAGAGGGTATACCCTGGTGCAACAGGTGGTCAAATAACGCTTAGATAGTGTTTTACTTGGACTGTATTGTAGGCCTCTTGCAGAAGTATTGTCATAGCTGTGGTTTTCATCCAAGTCCTGAGTCTGTGTACAGTGCCAACAAAATTGACACAATCTTTTTCATCCTGATGTTTCAGCTCAGACGACTAAGGAGATTCAAGTCAAACTGAATGTGGACTATGCCCTGTGGTTCAAAACCGACAAGAAGAGTAACGTCAAATGGGCTCAGGGGAAAAACACAAAAATCATGGAATCACTAAAAGGGAAAGTCCGAAAAAAACGAAAATAGCCCAATAAGTGCTTATGCTTCCGAAAAAATATAAGATCTTTCAAAAATTCTATCCTAGCGATGCTACAACTTCTTTCATAAGTTTAAATACGTTTTTCGAGGTCTGTAAAGTAGGCTTCCATTCCGTAAAACAGCCTCAATTGACTCAAATTTTTGCTCGGCGACTGACTCCTTCAAGATCGAGAACGGAACAAAGTCACAAAAGTTCAAATAAAGTGAATGCGGGGGATGGGGCAGCAGCAATACTTGCCATATTGGAAGAGCAATTATATCACCGCTAAATGAAGCTGTTTTTTCGCAGTTGTTCATCGAATCAGCCTAGGAATTCGACGTTGTAGAGTCCTATGATTGTTTTGCCCTTCCCCAGGTACTAAATGAGTGGCGGTGGTGGTCATAAGCTTTTCGTTCGAGAGGACAGTCTGCACCTACTTTGAAGGACGTTAGCCGGGTTAAGTCCGCTGTTTCGACTGGTCTTCAACCTTTGAATTTTACTATGGGTTCGATATTTACTCCACTCCCACGAAAAGACGCGGACACTTCTTCGACTAATGCTGCTCTGAAGTGGTCGTAAGATTGTGTTTCATGTCTAGAGTAAACAATCGCGGTACCCGTCACGCCGCTAGCTTGTGTCCAGTATTGTACGTTAGATGTGATCCACGCCGTTTTTAAGTCAAGAGACTGTCTAAAAATAGGAGATATTTGAGTTTTGTCAAATTATCCTTTCTGAAGTCATCATCTTTGCCGAAGGCGGCACAGAGTATAGCAAAATAAATTCAATGCGCATTTCAAATTTCAAGCAGCTGGCGAAAGAATATTTGGGCCCCTTGTAAACCTCCGATTTTGGTCGCCGTTGCGTAGTGTGTTGACCAACACGCCAAGATCCAGGTAGATCGCGGCACCATCTCCTTCGAGTTTGTTGACAATACTCAAGTCTTTAAAAAGCTACTCAAATGTCGCTATTCGGAGATGGTAAAAAACTGTAGGTCCCCTCCACTCATGAAAGAACAATGGCACGCAAGACACGAGTGCTTGCTAAAGAAATTAGGCCCGGGTCCTTTGTGGTTGCCCCACCGGAAACGAAATTCGTTAAACCAACTTTCGACAATCGCCATCGTAAGACACTGTAAACAGTACAGAAGCTGAAAGGCAATTATAAAAAATTCATAGATTAACTTAGAGTGCTCGCATGGAGCCAGTAAGATAGTTTTAATTAAAATAAAAGTTATTATAGCTAGTTTAAGTATTTTATATCTAGATTTAATGCAAATGAAACTCAAAATAAAAAAAATACTTTTTAAACTTAAAACTTAAACACTGTAAACAGCGTCCAAGCCTTCTTTGCTTTCACTGCAAACTTATCCTTTCTCATTTTCTGGAAACTATGGACATGCCTGCATCCACACTTAATCGAAACGAATCTATGAGTCAGATTGAGCTAAAATTTTAGTCGTCAATAATAATTTTTTTCTAGCGATAGTGCCGCCATGGCCGGTTAATTTCTCCCCAAAAATAGATTCCAACAGAGGAATGAAGAGAATACATGGAGGGTATAAAACCCACTGCAACCCACTCGATCGAGGAAGCTGAAGTATTCTGAGATTCTCAGCTGCTAGCCTCAATGAAGCCGCGACGCATAGTCCTAAGGGCGCATACTTGCAATGCCTTGTCTATGGTGACATATCCCAGAAGGTCTCACTGTTCTATTTGAATTAAGTCACCCACATCGTGAAGTAAGAAGAAGAAACTAATAAACAGGCAACAAGAACAATCCAATCGTCATCCACAGTACGACTTCTTTGCTGCAGTGTGGTGGACTCAGGACGTAGAGCGCTGTGATCTGTGCGTTTACACAACTTGCCACAAAGGCCTCAACTAATACTACAGCCTAACTTGAAATCTAACTGAGAAAGTCCACAAAAATGTTGATGAACCCCACTAAAAGCTAATGTTTTGGTCATTCGGAAAACAAACACTTCAGTTCTTTGAGCCAACCAAAGTATACCAAGAAGACCAATCTCACACTCATCATCCACATAACTCCGCATATTCGTTCAAACATATGGTTCATCGCGAAAATTTCCACCAATAAACAGATAAAAAGCCAAACAGAGATAAATGTCAGCAGATGAATCAAATGACAGCTTTGAGGATGCCAAACAACTGCGCCACGCACCAATCTCACAATCGATTTGTTTCATTTTTCCCACTCACCTCCTTGTCTGTTAGACACTTTGTCTATCTCCCCGGCAATAAATTCTTCATGGTGTGATAACGCCGCTCGCCTTAAAACAAGCCTAATCCTGATTAGATTCACTCGCTTACACACGCCTTCCGGGCACCACCAACAACCCGTCGGTTTCGGGGATTTCATAAAAAAAAAAACAAATCCCCGCCCCGAACAAATCCGAAATCCGAAATCCAGCCAGCATCATTCCCATCAGCCAAGATTGCCTGTCATATTATCCCAAATTGTTTCAGCGCCACTTTCAAAAGCAATTCATAACGCCCCAAACCATTTAACCAGTCATAACTCACGAACCTCCCCGGCAACTTTTCGCCGAGGATTCATTTCCCATAAAACCGTGCTGCGCACCTCCCCGCCCAGCCGCGGCACGCACACTCTTGCGGCCACGAGCGGAAGTCCTGCCACTGGGCTCTTAATTTCGGCTGTAATTTTCGACAAAGAAAAGGCACTTAATTAAAAAATATCTCTGCACTTCGAAGCGGTGCGCCGATCGCAAAAAGGTGTCCCTTTTCAAACTTCTCCATCCTTTAAGTCCCTTCCGACAGTTCGCTTTAATGAGCCCAGGAGCAGTGGCGGCGGGCTGCTGCGAAGGGAGCATGTAGAATATTTTACGTGAGAATTAGTGAAGTCCTCCCTTGACGACGAAGACATCACGCGCACGTACAGATTAATCCTCATGTAACATGTACAAGCCGTGCATCATTTGGAACCCCGACAGGTCCAGCCAGCGCTTCCCACCCACAACTGCCCATCGAACTCAATCTGTGGCCTCGGTCAATATAAAGTCGATTCGTCAAAGAGGATCATTCCTAGCAGAGCACATCCACAATTGCTATTGTGGCCCCTGAGGCGTGCGTTGCGCACGAACCGAACGCCCTTTCGCAGTGACCAACAGCCGACGGCGGCGTGAGCAGAGCAGCGCGTACTGCTGCTGCGAAATCAGGATTTCAAATCACGTAAGACACTTAGCCATTCGCCGAAGATTGTTATCGATGAAATTTTATGTTATTTGACAGGACCTGCGGGGGCAGTATCCAATGCCCGATATGCCTGGCAGGCGTTTTCTGCCGGCCTGCGGAGACGGAGAAAAATCGCCCGCTTGCACAAAAGGCAAAACTTCTTCAGACATAAACACTCACACAGCGGAGGCGTGCACAAGGCTCGTCGGCACACGCAAAACATTTCCGCACCAACATCCGGAGACTACGGATTCAGGTAATAAAATCAGCAGGGGTATCAAATTAATTCAAAGGGATTTCCTTCGCTTCAACACGTAGCCCCCGGGTGGCGTCGCCCACCCACAGCCTGCGCGGGGAGTGGGGGCTAGGCCATTCAAAGTGAGGTTAAGTTTTTTCGATTACGATCCGGTCGGGTAGGCTTCGGCTGCGGCGTGCGAGCATATGTCCTCCTTTTGTGCGCATCGTCAGCTGCGACGGCGACCGACGTTGCCACCGACCGACGGAACCTTATCGCACCTAGAGATGGTGATAAACGAGGCGGAATATTAAACTTTTTCCGTTTAAAGGCGCCCCCATGCCGTGCTCGAAAATGAGCATGCGATTTCCCCGAATCAGGTTCGCCGTGATTGAAGATACAATTCGGATTACAGATTCATTTCCCACTCAGCCCGCATTTCAATTGCGCGGCGCTGAACACAATTGCATCGGGAGCCGCTGAGCGTGTGTAGGAGGGACGGCCGCCTCCTGAAAGTTGAGAAATTTAATTATTTCATTGCACGAAGTCGAGCTTTTCGGCGAGCCTAGGCGGTATGCAAATTAAGGAATCCAGGTCCTAAGGTCTTGAGTGCAACCCGGAGACGGGCGGCGGATAGTTGGGCCGGAAGTTTTGTGAGTTATTTGCTTGATGAGAAAGTTTGTCCGTTTTCTTCACTTATTCTGCCCTGTCCCGAGGTGTAGGGCAAAGTTTCCACGACGAAAGGCTGGTGACCTGCGGATGGGGATGTTCGCAAATAGAACTGCCAAAGGAGGATAGAGGTCCTGCGAGAGGATGGAATAAATTATTTCTGTCGGGGGTGTTTGCCCTCGCAGGCGATAACGAACACAATCGCGTCTTCTTTTAATAGACTTTCGAAGCGAACCTGTGCGGGGTTCTGTTAAAAGTAGTTTCCTCCTGTTTTGTAATGCAATTGTAAGTCAATTTTTATCCTGAGGGCTGAAGTGGGGCCAGTGGATGGGGGTCAGTTGGAAGTGCGAAACTTAGTAGCTAAGGGGAGGGGAGTTTCTTTTTTTTTTGTTTTTGTTTTGTGTGGATTGGGAAAAGGCGCATATTTCAAAGAATTGCTTTCAAATACAAGCACGGCATGGAAAGTCCATTGAACGTTCTTCTTCTTCTTCTTGTGGCGCTACAGTCCGGAGTGGAACTGGACCTCAACCAACAGGAACGTTAGGACATTGAACGTTAGGACTGGCAATTGTGCTTCACATAGACCAACATTGTCAATAGTGATACCATGTAAGTCCAGACGTCACACACATGTTCAAATTATCGCCTTTTTTTAAGAAAAACTTACCTGGTACCAAACGTTAAGAAACGATGTGATTTGATAATTAAGGAACAAGGCGGACGTAGCATTTGTCTCTGGAGCAGTGGAGCCGGAGCAGTGGTGTCTGTGCGCTCTACATGGCCTAGCCATCTTAACCGTTGTATCCCAAGACCCTTGACTAGGCGCATTCGCTGTACAGCCCAAATGTTCGTCGTTAAATCTTCTCCTCCGGAGGCCATCGATGCAAACAGGACCAAAAATCACTGGCAGAACTTGCCTCTCAAAAAGATTAAAGGCTACCTCATCAGCTTTTAGTAGCGTCCAGGTTTCGATGCGATAAAGTAGGACTAGTATGATTAAGCTGTTCTACAAAGTCAGTTTAGTTTTATTGCTTGCAGGAGTGATTTTGAATTCGATTTCGGTACTTGTGTTATTGTCCTTGATTAGAGCTGCGCCGAGGTAGACGCTTTGTCCTTGACTACGTTGACTACGTTGAAGTTTCTGCTGCCAAGTGTGACGCTCTGTCCGAGACGCCGATGTTGTGTGTCCTTCCTTGATGACAGCATATACTTCGTTTTGCCCTCATTTACCACCAGACCCATTTTAGCCGCTTCCGCCTCAATGCTAGCAAACGCCTCATTGACGGCTCGGTGTGTTCGTCCAATCAATGTCGTCGGTGTAAGCTAGCAATTGAACTGACTTTTGGAAGATCGTGCCTCTGGTGTTGACCTGTGAGTTACGCACGGAATGATGTTGCAAAAGTCACATGACAAAGTTTCACCTTGTCTTAGACCTTTTTTGACATTGAAGACCTCGGTGAGTTCGTTCCCGACCTTGACGGAGCAGCGAGAGTTCTCCATCGTCATCCTACACAATCTGACGAGTTTGGTAGGAATGCCAAAACTAGACATGGCACTGTATAGCTCGTCTCTATGCACACTGTCATATGCGGCCTTGAAATCGACGAATAGGTGGTGGGTGTCGATTTGTACTTTTTGGGACTTCTCCAGGATTTGCCGCAGTGTGAAGATCTGGTCGATGGTTTACTTCCCTGGCCTGAAACCACACTGATAAGGACCAATCAGGTTGTTGACAAACGGTTTCAGGCTTTCACACAATATGGTAGAGAGAATCTTGTATGCGATGTTAAGGAGACTAATCCCTCGATAGTTGGCGCAGTCAAAGGGGTCTCCTTTCTTGCTGAGATTCGACTCATCAGGTATGCTTTCCTTCGACCATAACTTACAAATGATCAAGTACATGTGCCCAACCAGGTCATCTCCAGCTGCTCTAAGCAGTTCTGCGGACTCACTTGCTTATAAAATTAGTCAATGCTTCCACAGCACTTAACCGCGTATTTTGAGACGCTGATTCTAAAATTCCTAGTAGCCCTCCTTTTGCCCTTGACTTACATAGCTCATATATAATTTGGGAACATTCAGTAGGAAACGGTTGTTTATCCTTTCAATGAATTCTTCCTTTACTTTTCCAAATTTGTTTTCCTTGCATGTGGCCACCAGCAAAAATAGAACCACATTTTGAACAAATTTTCGCAAAACATTCTTTTCCGAAACACCTTAAAACAAACAATCATTCGTTCCTTCTCTCACCATCTCGACCACATAAGGACTTTTGCAGACGAATTGCGGTTAACTGACTGGCAAAATCTGTTAATCTGAAACCACAACAAAGAGCATAGTTTGGAAATAGTTGCAACTCATGGTGTACGAGTATGTTCTCGTTTGTTTTCCAAACCCCACAGAGGTGCTTTCATCTTGAATGCTGCTGACAGACACATCGATTTACCCACAGGACTTATTACTTTTAATAACCATTGCTCTGGACAGGTATTGAAAAGTATTTCTCAGTCAACTTACCGAGACGGTATTCTCCGATTCATGATGGAGCTCCTGGCCCATGCACTGGCAGGGGATTTCGTCCCGCTTGTGCTGCTCAGTTTGGAATGCCATCAAATATTCACATTCCTTCAATGTGTTAAATCAGGAATATCCGAAACTTGTGCAATTATTGCCGGGTATTGTGTGGAATGTGCAGTAATGGGAAATGAAATGTCTGGAAGACATGCTACGTGTGCTAATTGGACTGTACAATGTCGTGAGTGAAGGAGGGGAGTTTGGATTATTTGTGTTTGGCTGCTCGTATATTTTGAAATTCGACGAAAACTTGTGCCCAGGGTATGCAGAAATGATTTACTTTGACGTTGCCATTATTAACATGTAAAGGGAATTTTAACGACGATGCATACATATTCTTAGGAAGTGCACTGTGCCATTGAATAACTTGGCTCAAGAGAAGATTTTCAGAATTGGCGTTCAGGGGTAGGTTCTGTCTCTCAGATTGACTGCCAACTTCCCCTATAGTGCGCGGTTCGATGTTATTTGACACATCAACTGAGAGATTGGAAACATTGATTGACCTTCATTCTAAATAAGCTCGAGTGAGGTTCAATTATTTCCAAGTCCATTGAGAAGAACATTTTAGAAAAATTGCGATTTACTTCTTAACATTATCTCCTCTTCTCAAAAATGATTCTGATTTTTAACCCGCTGGAGAAATAGTTGCTATAGACGTCTGCAAATTGTGGCGTAGACTTCTTCACTGAGCTCAAATTTCTGCCAGCTAATCAGTTTTTGTAAGTTCGGAAACGAAACGACTTCTGACAGAGCCAAATTTGGACAACTTTTATGGAGAACAGGTCGTGTGGCAAACTGTGTCATGGCGGAAGCGAACATTTTCTTTGTCGAATTTGTTGCCTTTACTTACCAAAAGTACCAGATTGAAGGAAATTGTGCCAATGTTGCCTTTATTCACGTAGACCATGTGGATTCCTGCCGATCCCAAAAATACGGAGGGCTTCTTTCACTGGCCGATAGGATCTTCTACCTACCACCGAAGGAATAGAGTCTATTCATTGGTCCATTGCCATTGGCCTTATGTGGAAGCTTATTAAAATTCCCTCGTATCCCCTTTAGGTTGGTTGTAAAGTAAAAGCAAATGAGTCGCGGTCCTAATGATTTTCACCTTTTTCGGTCGCCGGGGTACCACGATCACACAATGATATCAACCATTCATGGAGCTTACTTTTGAAGCGAACATCATTTTGTGTTACCCACGTAAGAGGTGGTCCATTTAGAAAGTCCAATATTGGGCGACACGTTCGGACATAGCGTTTGGTATCTCATGAAAAACGATGAACGTTGACTTCTAATACATCTGATACCTGATACTTTACACATCCGAAGAGAAAAAATTTAAAATATGTGATTCGCAGGAAGTAGGTGGCAATTTACCGCGTACCGTGAAATAATTGTAAGTGCTAAGAAAAATTATTTCTCAAGAAGTCCATTGCTTCACTCGGTTTTTATCGCATAGCGCCGTCTTGTTGAAACCGGGGTTCACAGAGACAATGTTTTCAAATTTCAGGAAGGACATGTTAATGAGCTACATGACGGCATAGCGGACATATAAGATTTAACGAGTCTATTTGTTATTGTCAGGTTAAGTCACAAGGGCAGCTTCGATGAGGAGAAGGAGAACGAATACACCACACGAGAAAGAGTCTCGATATTGAGACAAAACCAGGATAGTATAGCGACTCTGATCTTCAGGTGTAAAATAGATGTTATGTGGGGTCTAAGACATGAATGCAGGAGAGCGGATAAGCACTTGACAACAAAGGAAACAGTTTTAGAAGGAGGGTAAGCAAAATAGGATGCGCGGAGGACAGTAAAGGTGTGACAGCGGACGAAGTGAATACCGATATAGCCGCACTTCGGCCCAGGTGACCACTCAGACAGGCAGACTAGGCAACGACGAAAAGGTTGACTAGGACAACGTAAAAGGATGCACGAACACGACGGGACGAGCATGCTCCGGGACAGAGAACAACTGCCGCCCCGCTCGACTGTCAGAAATTATGACGCAAATTCAAGATTAACTTTTGTATATACTTCCGGGTTGAAAGTCTCCGCCCAGTTGTCATACATCTGTGTGTGTGTGTGTGTGTTTGTTATGTGTGTGTGTGTGTTAAGTGTGTGTGTGAGAGAGAGAGAGAGAGACAGTGAGTCGGCGCTACAGCTGCATTCCATTTTTGACGGTCCCGGGCACGCTGCTTCTAGTTGTCAAGACCAAGTTCTCTAGCGTCCACTATCACTTGGTGTCTATGCTGGAGGTTGGGCCTTTCTCTCTTTCTCGAACCCTGCATTTGGGATCCGAAGACCCTTTTAGTTGGAGAGTTGCTGTTCGATGTGGCCGAGCTACTGAAGTCGACGTATTTGTGCCTTTCGAAATGAATTAATACAGCACATAGAGTTCGGCATTGTGTCTTGTCCTCCATTCGCCTTCCTCGCAGACAGGGTCACGAATTTCGACCCCAGCTGTTTTGACAAACAGAAAAAACACCGGTTGCCAAAGGCGATTCTGCACCCAATCTCCACTAAGGCTTCGTTTGTGGAGTTCACGTTTGCCCCAAGACAGACAAACTTCTTAACTATCTCCATAACAACCTCAAAATTGTAGGCTTCAATTGTCTCATTCCCACCAAGGTTTAGGTCGACGGATCGATTTTTGTCGATTGTATATATTTCGTTTTATCCTCGACCAAGATCGTTCTAAGGTCAGATCGTTTCGTCTCCTCTTCGATCGAGTGCCATCCAGCTCTGTAAATTGGGAGTCCGATTGGCAAACGTTATCGAATCAAATCGCACGAAAGACCTTCCTCACAGAACATCTGAACTATTTGGAGACACTATTGTGGTGTTAGTCTTTCTACAACCACTTGCCAAAGGATATTGAAAAGAAATGATTAATCACCTTATGGGAGCCGGGCGATTTCTGTCGAAAACTGCTGATTGTAAATCAAACCTCACGATGAATCACTTTGTATAACAGGGTCAGTTTAGCTAGAAGCCATCTCAATTATCTTATGAACCTGCAAACGAGTTCTTCTTGCAATGCCATTCAGTTCATGGAAGATAAATTGCCAAAACGACTCTGTCTCATTAAACATACACAGGAATAGAGACAAGGATAGTGATTAGTGTCACAGCTGCTGAGTGAGACCCTCTTCAATTATCTTCTTAGATGATTATGGGCCGACAGTCGTACGAACACCAACAATGGCGTCATCTTGTCTATTTGCATGATAGACTCGGTACTTGTGTTGTCGACCATGTGCCACAACGCCCGAGTGATATCCCAAGTGATTACAAAGTTCCAATAGTTGTTTACTAACCTCCGCACTTTCATATCTGCCTTTTGCTCCAGTCAGCGGGACGTGGTTCGATCTGTGAGATTTTCTACGAACGCGATTCATTCTCTCTCTCCTACGGCAAATAGGTAAATCTGACTTTCATTATTATCAGCCGAACAAATTACGGTACATCAGGAAATCATGGCATGCAGTGTTCGAGCTCAAAATTCCTCCAATATTCAACGAAAACCTTTCAACAAACTCCCACATCATGGCACCGCACAAACCACGTTAATTTTCACCATCCGGGGAAGATTAAAATCCACAGACTACAAGTTAAGAGCCCACTAATTCGGAAATGCAATTCCGTCCAATCTGGACGAACCCGCCCATTCGAGTGTCCTTAAAAGCTGATAAATATTTACACATTCGAATTAATTCAGCAGCGCAAAAAAGCGCTCATTGATCTGGTTCCGCGGCGATTTATCAATATTTACCAGCAGCCTTCTGTCGCCGAGATGTGCGAGAGTGGCAAACTCCACGTCCGTTCATGTCCTTTGCGCAAAACTTACAAAAGCGGATGCCCCAGCAGAGCATTTCTTCCACCACAGTGCATCCCGCACCATTCGGGTGGCAATCACCATTCGAAGGTTAACCAGCACATTCATCGCAACGGCGGCGAAGGGAAGGACATCAGAGAGTCATAACCAGCAGGATAATCGCTAGCGCGTGAGTGCGGCCAAAAATTTAAATCGCAACTTAATAATGAAAATTTTAATGAAGTTCAACGAAAACTTTGTTATGCATGCGACAGTGATGCTGGCGTGGAACCCCCGTGGCCTCTCCTGCCCCATTGAGCATGACACTTGCCACACTCACACACAGCGTGCACTCAGCACGCCAACGACGTGTCAAAAGACCCAAAGTACCCGACAGAAGGTTGTGCGGATGCAAATTTCATCGTAGCTTCTCTCGTCCTCCCCCCCGTGGTGAGACGAGAGGTCACACATACCCGACATATGAGCTGATAATTTTAATTTATATGCACGTGGCTATGGCCCTACAGCCACATTTCGTCCTGCTTTCGTATTCAACTGGCATCCATCTTGGCGAATGGAAACGGCATTCAGGGGCGTAAAGGAGGAGCATCCGGATGCTATTTGGCAAAATTATTGACGCACATTATGTCCTTTGCTGTTTCTCTACCTTAGTCTGAAGGCATGGGGAAAGTGTGGGGAGGGTCATGCCCTCTGGGACTCTGGGGAAAAGGTGTGGATACTGAACGTCTTATTAAATTAAACTACCAAACAACCTTACCTATCGTGTACGTAGCTCCATCCACTGTGAAGGTGGCAGCTTTGCATTTGTTGAAGAACTTGGAGGCAAAGTCCATGGCACTCGTCTTGATGGCAGTCACACGGCGCATGGGTGATCCTGGGCATGACGATGAGCTGCCGCTTGCGGTGGGACTACCGCTGGACGTATTCGAGACATTACGTCGCAGGTACTGGGGTGAGGTTATCCTTGAAGGTAGGTTCGACATTATTGAAAGATTTATTTTTCTCTGCTCCCTTCCCGCCCGATTATCTTAAATCACTTCCTTCACTTCACTCGTCTGCTGTGCGCTTTCTTTGTCGCCCGCTAAATGGGTCTTATTTGGCTTTGCTCTCATTTATCTGATGGATAAGGTTTCACAGAATCATTTCGTTTGCCGTCGCCTTTGTGTGTGGTGTGCGTTGGGATTGTAATCTGGGTGATGGACATGTAATTAAATAAATAGCACACATGGGATGGGCAAATTGAATCGTTCACTGCAGTCGTTCTGTTTGCCGTTCCGTCGGGCCGTGGTCGGTGGCCAGTGGGATTTGTAATTTTGAATTGGCTCTTTCTGGCATGTTACAGAGGATGCAGCGATGCGAGAGAATGCGGAATCTGTTGTTTATTTTCCGTACTCTCATCTAATCCACAATTAAAAAGTTTTAAATTGAAAACCACTTCGACCGGATGGCGGCGTATTCTCTTGGATGCCTTTAAGTCTTTAAGAGCGATGTCTACTTAGTGGTGGAGGGGGGAGAGTGAACGTGGTCAGACACGAACTAACCTAGTTAGGAAGGGCTTCGCCAAAAGGTTAAGATCGGGATCGGGTCTCCATCCTGAACATCCCTTAGTCGTAAATTTAGCACGTGCGGGTCAAAATGTGTATTTTAAGACGCGAAAGGGTAGAATGTGTATGTTCCTTTCGTTTTTTCCGATTAATAAGTCAATTGCATGGGTGGGGGAGGGTGAAATAGTTGTGGACTGAATTATCTTTGAAGAGATTGTGCTTGAGGTGTGGTAGGTCTGTAGTGTGTGAGTAGTTACTTTTGAAGTCTAGTATTAAGTGCCACTACGGCAAACAATTAAAGGATGAGTGTAAAGTGACGTCAAGCTAAAGGAACTTCAAATAGCCCAGTCGCTCTTTAAAGTCAATCACTTTTCAAAAAAAAATTCTTCTGCATAGGCAGACTGATGGCTCCTCCACCTATTTTGAGTCCTCTTGGAATATTGGAAGGTGAACAAATGTGGGCTATACAGTGCCATGTCTAGTTTTGGCATTCCTACCAAACTCGTCAGATTGTGTAGGATGACGATGGAGAACTCTCGCTGCTCCGTTAAGGTCGGTAGCGAACTCACCGAGACCTTCAATGTCGAAAAAGGTCTTAGACAAGGTGAACCTTTGTCTGTGGACTTTTGCATCATCATTCCTGAGAAGATCATGCGTAACTCACAGGTCAACACCAGAGGCACGATCTTCCAAAAGTCAGTTCAACTGCTTGCTTATGTGGATGACATTGACGTGATTGAACGAACACAGCGAGCCGTCAATGACGCATGTGCTAGCATTAAACCAGAAGCGGCTAAAATGGGTCTGGAGGTTAATGAGGGTAAAACGAAGTACATGCTGTCATCAAAGAAGGACGCAGAACATCGACGTCTCGGACAGAGCGTCACTATGGGCAGCAGACGTTTCGAGGTAGTCCAGGACTTCGTCTACCTCGGCTCCGCGGTGAATAGGGACAACAACATCAGTACCAAAATTAATCGCAGAATCACTCTTGCCAATCGCTGTTTCTTTGGGCTCAAGAGGCAATTGAGTAATAAAGCCCTCTCTCGAAAGACTAAGCTTGCTTTATATAACACATTGATCATCCCAGTCCTACTTTATGGCGCGGAAACCTGGACACTACTAAAAGCGGATGAGGATGCCCTTGGTATCTTTGAGAGAAAAGTTCTGCGTGCGATTTTTGGTCCTGTTTGCGTTGATGGCATCTGGAGGAGAAGATTCAACCACGAACTGTATGGACTGTACGGCGGCATGAGTCTAGTCAAGCGCATATGTATACAACGCTTAAAGTGGCTAGGCCATGTAGAGCGGATGGACAACACTGCTCCGGCCCGAAGAGTCTTCGAATCCGAACCACAGGGACAACGCAACAGAGGACGTCCCAGGCTGAGATGGCGCACACAAGTGGAAAAGGACCTCAACCAACTTGGAGTGCGCAATTGGAAGCAGCTGGCAAAAGATCGTGCTAGCTGGTTGAGGCTCAGGTACACCCCGGACTGTAGCGCCATCTGAAGAAGAAGAAGAACAAATGTGGGCAGTATTTGGCTCATGACGAACGAACACTCTTTTCAATATAAATCGAAGTAATGTACGCAGCCCTGACATGATGAGTCCGTGACATGATGGCTTCGGTCGTCGGCATACACACCGAAGGTCCTAGACTTGATCCCTTCACTGAACTTTCATCGAACATTTGTTCATGGCAGCGCTAACCACCTCTTTCGAGTTACTGGTAAGACATACAGACCACAAATTGTTTTTTGCTATTTGAAGATGATTCGTGAGAGAGAAAAATCGCAAAGACCTTGACCCTCGATCCCTTGTTGACGGAAGATCGGTTCAGTGTATTTATTTTAAAATGCACACATACCCATGGTTTTTTTTTGCACGAAGCTGAACACCAAGAAGATACAATCAAAGATTTGGACGATTTGAAAGTTATTACTGTAACAGGTGTCTGTAGCAAGTTCAAGAGAAAATGTCAGGAACTGCCCTACACCACCCTAAGTTAACATATCTGTTTGACGTTCATCTCCAAAAACTGGGATGCTAGACTGTAAAACAAAATTCTTGTCATGATGCAGAATTAGCATAATCGGCCTTCAAGACTCTTGGCGAGAGCGGTGCAGGATTTCGAAATTTCGTAAGACGTTCATACGTCACTTAAGTTCCCCCTATTTGACTAAAATCTATACACAGCTCATATTCGATCTAGGTTTCAATAAAGCGATCCCATTCTGATCTTAAGACCTCTCTGTACCTACTTACTACCAATCAATAACTCTTCCGCCGTCTGAAGCGGGGTCATCAATGGTCCAGCTGCGTCGCTTATGCAAAGTCGACTTTCCCCGTGTCCAGGATTGGCTCTGGCTTGAAATTGAACCGGAAAGGGAATGTAGTCGGGTTTTCACGGACGGCTTTAAGACGACGGAGAGATCTGGGGCTGGGGCATTAGCGGAAGGCGACATTTTTAGACTTCACATCTCTGTAGGTAATTTCGCATCGGTCTTCCAGACAGAAACGTTTCTATTTCTTTTGGCCACAAACTATATTGCGAAGAATAGGTGGAAGGGATGAAGTATCTGCAGCGACAGCTGAGCTGTGCTTAAGGCCTTACTCAACCCTTTAAGAACTTCCTAGATAGTCCAGAAATGCAAGTTTTCCTTAAATTTGGTCGGCAGACTGAATTCACTAAGACTTGTCTGAGTCCCCGGACATCAAGAGATTGCTAATGAACTTGCTAGGCAAGGATAAAAAAAGGGCACTTATAGAGCCAGAACCCCTTTCGGGACTAAACGCTTCCTTGGTAAAGGCTTTCGTCGACGGTTGGGTCTCCCAACAGCACAACCAGAGATGGCATTACTCTCCAGGATGCAGGCTGACAAGTGCATGCTCCCGAACGTCAGCAAGAAATCCGCGACTTTTCTGTTATCTCTAGACACAAAGGAGTTGACGGCGTACAAATGGAACACTTCACCTTCTCTAAGCACCAAAGTCTGCCTGGGCTTAGTAATGACAGCTTTTGCGACGCCTGTGGAGAAGGTGAAGGCACTTCACAGCATATTCTCTGTCAATATCCCGACTTTGCTGGTATCAGGTGGCGGCTGTTTGGCGCTGACTTGGAGGGAGCTGAAAACTTAAGCTCTTTACCCCTGAGGCGCCTGCTGGTTTTTCTTCAGAAAACCAAGAAACTACTGGAAGTGAAGGTAACTGCCTGGTAGTACAATGGACCAATGTTTGAGTTTGAGCGCTCCAGTGCAGTGTATTCCAACATCCAACCAAAAAAAAAATTTCTTAAGGAAACAGCAATGCTGCGTTCTTATTCCAAGTGTCAGAATACCGACGTAATGAGTGTGTCGTATTGATCACTATGATCCTTAAAAAATTCGCTCGAAAGCCTAGAAATGCTCTCTAGAAGGGCACATCAGTTTCATAACTAAGCATTCCTTCGGATGTAAAGCTTGGTTCAGTGAGATGTTTTTCACAACTGCATTTGGTACCTAATCGGACCCGGAATTAATCAAAGGTCTGCTTCAGTCGTGAATTAACGAATGTGCGGTCCAGTAAAATCACGCCATAAATAAATCATAACCAGACCCTCCCAATAGAGCAAATAAACATGCAGCTATCTACATGTATATCCTGCGAAGCCACCTAGGGACTAAGAAGATTGACATTGAAGCACCTGTTCCAGACGAAAATTGTGCGGTTCCATCATTTGCCACAGGAGCTGTGATTGTATCTGGCGTTTGTATAAGTACAAGAAAATGTTAGTTGAACCAGTCATAAGTTCGAAATGACCCTCTTCCCGCCATTAGCCGTTTCATTAATTTTTTCTGGAAATGCAGCAGATGAGAAAATCGCTTAAGGTTACATGATGGTCGTTCCCCCTTAAGCGACTTACACTACCAGCGTACACTTAAGCCCCTCTTATCCTTAGACTTACAAGAAGCAATAAGAACACAACTCAATTTGATTGATACCAAGATTCGCATTGGAAACGGCACTTGTTTCCGTGTAATTCCCACAGGAAATCAGCCACGACTTAATCAGTTCCGTCTGCATAAATATCGAATAAAGTTATTTGATTCGCCACGAAGGACTCCATGTATCGTTAGAAAGCCATCCATCATCGGACCTTCCTTTTTTTTTATTGGTTATTGAATAAATAAACAGTCGGCAATGTGCTCAAACACATGACCAACCTCCGCAAGGGGAACCGCACCATTCTGCCCGGCTTTTCGCGTCATTTGCCGCGGGTTGTTATTTTAATGAGGAAAGCCCGCCGCCCAACGGCAATAAATTAAAATAAATTGTTTTGCGCCTGTGTATCTGCGTATCTGCATAAGTTTGAGGGAACAAACTATTTATAATCTCTAACAAGCGTTCGCAAACCGAGTAGTGTCAAAATAAATTCCAAATCGTGTTCCAAATCCATTTAATTTACCGTTAGGTAATAATCTGTTGCCCCCGCAGTCCAACTGAGTAATGCCTCCTCCGATAAGCAAATAATGCGTTTAGACCATGGATTCGAACATGGTCTAAATGAGTCAAATGATGTATTTGGCGAATATACCAGGCGGAGTGGCGTTAAATTACGCCGCCTTCTTATCTGGGTCCGTGTTCATTGTAATTCTCAGATAAAGGCGGTAAAATCGAAAACATAAATTTGCGATAAATCGCTTCCGAATTTATTGCCATAATGACCGAGGGAATAAACTCTAAATCAAAGAAGAAAAATGTTTGATGGGGGATCTGCGTTAAAAATGGAGGAAATTGAAAGCGTTAAAAAACGAGCATCAAGGGAATTTGATTTTGATAAACCGGAGCAACATAAAAGTGCCAAGAGAATGCATTGGTAATTAGGAGAATGTTGCTCGACTTAATGTACTTCCGTAAGGGATGGTTTTCGATTTTGGAAAGATTTTCATGAGACTAGCTTTGCTTGTGGCTGTGGAGCGTCCTTTTGTAACCAGTTTTAGGGAAGTGTGTGAATTCAAAAACCAGGAAGTACCTGATTGGCAAGAGCATAGAAGCTTCAAATTTCTTGAGTCCTTTAGGCAGATCTGTATCACCAAACTTTTAGCCCCGACCTTAGGTGACCACCATGGCATGGAAAGAAAGTGATTCAACTTACAAGCTGTAAGTCTCCGGTCTAATTTCAGGACTGAACAACACACATTTGGTCATGCCGCAACCATTTTTGGATTGCTGACAACACTTGAAGGAGGAGAAGGAGTTAACACAAGGATTTGGGATAGAACCTTATCACGTACAACACGAAGAGCTGCTGAAGATGCGAGGTCTTAGTCACTTTAATCTATTTAATTTTTCTTGTGTTAGATGTGGCTGGAGCAATGGTTGTCAACATTAAATCACACAATAATCTCCCTTAAGTAGGCTCAATGGAGCTTACTGGATAGCTAGGAGAGCGATAATAGCTATTGAGGTGTCCTTCACTTTCACCGCTTAATTCATCTACATTGAAAAAGAAATGCTTCAGTAGGAGTTTGCTTCTTTTCTTACAACGGCAGCGTGTCAGTCAGTGAGGAAGTGAGGACTGGTTTCAATTTTTAACAAATTTCTTCTGCAGAAGTCATTGGGAGGTACGATAAGCCTAGAGTCATGTTCTCTTATGACGCAGTGGCATTTTGTTTAAGTTCACAAAGCAGAGAGAGAGAGAGCATCAAGAGCAGAGCTGTGTGCCAAATTATTTTGCTTGAAAACAATGTTAGGCTCCCGTACCGTCTTCCTTTTAGAAGGTGAAGCGAAAGGTAAGGAAGGATGTGTCACTTTCGGTTGAGATGAGGGATTTGGTACTGCGCTCGAAAAGTTCATCATCTTTGCCTGGACTTAACTGTGTACTGGCACCCTCACCAAGTAAATTGTGAACTTCTTGACCATCACAATAAACGAGAGGCGACTTTGAAGGATGGTGTTTGAGTGGAAATTGCTGCCTCCAAGGAATTTGATTTTTTTGTTGAAATATCTTGTTCCTCCACCATGGCAGTGCCTAATTGATTGCAATTATCTTCGCCTGGGAAACGCTGCGGTACGATATGTTAGAGGCAAAGGGTTAGTTCTATGAACTGTAGTAATCCTAGAGCCTTCCCCAAGATTCCGATGCATTAAAGTTAAGTAAAGGGAAGTGAAGTAAAGTAGCATGTACTGTAGTGAGAAGTGAATATCAGTGTCATGTAAGGATGTAGTCTCTATTCGCATTCTTACACCAGCACTCGATTTGATCTGCTTTTTATATCAGTTCTTGAATAGTGCGCATGTTCGAAAAATGGTGTTTACGAAAAACTAACATCACAAATTTTAACTTTGTGTAAAGTCATCGGGAAGGCATTTGTAGAGATTGAAGTGGATAGTGGTACCGGATCATAGCCAACCCTATTCACTTATAATTGCACGGACTCTGCTGGACCTACCGCAGGTAATGATCGAAAAATCTTTTCAGAAACTGCAAATCAGGGACAGTCGCGAGAAAGTGAGAGCAAATCAATAAAATCTGATTGGGCAAATACATTTTTAAAGAGTATTTTTCGTCTTCTTGTAACGAGGTCTTATATTTGTAAGTTCCAAAAAATGTTTGCGCCTTATAGAAAATTTGAATACCAAATTTGGAAACCAAAAAACCGACCACGAGGCTCCAGATAAGAGGGTCTTTGAATCCCTGCCTCCGAGTTCAAGAGGGAGAGGAAGACCGAACCTCCGGTACAGAGTCTAAATGATTTCGGATGGTTGGCAGTGCGACAACTAGAAGCAGTGTGCTCGGAACACAAATGGAGGCAGCTAGGGCTGTGGCTCAGACTCTTCATAGCTCGTTAGCCTGATAAGTAAGCAAGTCAGAAAGTAGTAATGTAGGGTTTGAGTGTTGTTCTAAATGTCGATTTGCCTTTTCTTAATGTCTTTCTATCTAAAATCCTTGCAACTTTCTGCAAGTACACCTTGGATAGATATTCGGCACTTGAATTTTCAGAGATTTAAATTTTTTTCAAATTATTTTTGTACTGACAGCTTTTAATAATAATTGAGTGGTACTACATTCGACAAGGGACCAGGGCTTAGCTTCTGCATCAACAACTCGTGCTGTACATGCTAGTGTTCTCTCGCTAGTAGAAGGGACCTTCAGTTTTTTGCCGACTCCGAACGGCGAAATTTAAGACGCTTTTCAGAGACAATTGATACTCTTTGAGCGTTGTCAGCAACGTGTCGTGAAGCAACTCGAAAGATTGCAAGTTGTCTCGTCCGGGAATCGAACCTAGTCCTTCTGCGTGTGGGTCGACGCACTTACCCACTACGCCACAGTTATCAACCTGACAGCTGTTACGAGTCCGAAATCTTGAAACAAGAAGTCAGTATCACCCATGAAGCAGACTGGGTTACTTTACGCTCAAACAATGTTGGGAATCGTGAGTCAGTCCTGTGCCATTCAGTAGGTCTCTTGCAAATAAGTTTTTACCGAAATGATGCATCCATCGTTACTCCTGTCCCCAAGTTTATAAAAAAAAATGTATGGCTTGAGTTTTAGTGGAGAAACTTGATGAGAAGAGAATGTGGCTGATGGTGCAGAGAGTGTGAGACTTACTTGAAGAATATCAACATTCGATCTGTCTTCATAGCTTAAGATGACATACCCTATTCGGATCAGAATTCTGTACAAAAATCTTGGATTCTTCGCTAAGGACATCCGTCGACTGAAGACGCGTTACCATACACTTCGTAATCGTTTCGCAGGTCCGGCAGATTGAATTGTATAACGAGCTTTGTCAGAAAAATATTTTTTTGACGAGGTGGATTTAACAAAGAAAACTAACGCATTGGGGGTTGTAGGCAAATTTCATCTAAGCCTCATTCTCAGTAATGACGCAAATTTTTACTACAAATCTTCGCTACAAAATGGATTCCACATTGAAAGGCATTTAGTTAAAGTTTGAGTTTGTGTTTTTGAGTTTGAGTTTATAGTTCCAAATGTATAACAAAGTTTGAGGTACAAAATTAATATCCAAAGTGCCTTCCAACATCCCAATAGAGTTATCCCTTCCGTGCTGGATAGTACCTCACAGGCGGAAAGAAAAGCCGCTTCATCCACCCAAATAACTGTATGGTCATCCAGTTTGAGATGGTTCTATCGAAAATTTTGTGAAATTGTATGTCTATACGACAAATAATAATGTCCATTTCATGGTACGCCGCTGTTTGAAGGCGGTCTGGTCCACTAATTATGGTCCCCTATAAAGCACAACTATCATATCAGTTTTCTTAGCCTTTTATTTGATTTATCACGTTCCGAAAACGCCAATCTATTCAACGAAGCAAAAAAGTGGGAAAAACAAATCTTCAGTCATGCAGAAAATATCCAAGAAACCTCGGTTTGAACCAACAAAACTGGCATCTTGTGCCTGATTTAAAATTCAACGACAGTCCTCTGCACCCTCACATACAAAGAATAACTCGAGAATGACCAAGTAGATTCTTATCATGATTTGCATTTTTAATGTGTGAGTTAGAGGATGATATATGTCTTAAGCGACACCAAAACTTAGACCTTCAAACCCCCCCATATACAGCATCTGTTGATTCCATGACTGATGACACACAATTTCCCCAAGGAAGAAATGGCATTTCCAATTCCCTTCTACGCACCCAATCAAGTTCAGTCCGAAAGCAACACATCGCCCCCCAAGTGAAACCAAATTTCGAAGGATACTCTGTCAATCCCAATCAACGCCAGCACTATTCATCAGACCTAATCAATAAGAAAATCATTACCCAGAGGACGCGAGCCGCATTTCATTCACAAACACCCCTACGCGCCACCCCAAACGAACATCTGTCTTTTAGCCCGAAAGACCCACCACAACTACCAGTGTAATCGCCCAATTAACGCCGAAAGATAATTCCAAAGGATCTCAAAGCGAGCACTAGCATCTTTTTAAACACATCCCCCCGCCCACTGTGCGAGGCGCAAATCAGCCGCCCCATTTGCTGCTAATCCCGGAATCTAACTCTCTACAGCTTACACCGTCGACACCACCACTGACACCGCCACCGCCGCCGCCAACACCGTTGATGAGCCAGCATCCCGCCAGAGCACGCACTAAAATTGTGATTTTCATGAAAACACGACACAAACACGGCGGCAACAAGAACAAAAACCTAGTCAGTCGAATTTCCACGTGAATGCTCCGCAGAGGAATTATCCTGTGAAAAAAAGGACAGGAAAAAAATGTGTACGGATGCGAGAGCTTACTGGTCGTTCGCTCTCTTTCGCTCTCTCTCCCTCTGTCTCTTTATGGTGCTCTGTCTTGCCTCGTCTTGTACTGACAGTGTGTTGATTTTGTGTGTTCGCTTTTCTACACCGTTAAATCGATGGGAAAACACTGAGATTGATAGGTCTATGTGGGTGGCGAATTTTCTATTTTCATCTGTGAGCGGCTACGGCGGAGGGGGGCGTGGGGCTTTTCTACAAAATTAAATGAAGCATCCTAGAGGGACTGGGACTGGGGGGGTTATACTCGGTGTCCGCATCTGATGGTGATCATCATCATCGTCGTCGCCACCACCACTACAGGTGCTTCGTCCTTCTGTCTCTCATTGATTTCTTGCTTCGTCCTTTTTTTTTCTCTCCAGTTCCTGTTTAAGTTGATTTATTTTCGGGCACACGCTCATCATGCGCTTGTGTGTGCGCTTCTATGAGAACTAATATCCGCTTGTGGAACGAAATGACTCGTCTTGCGAATCCGTCTCCGAAGGACAACAACAACAACAAAAATTACAAATTAATGCCGAATGATTGTTTTTCATCTGTGTCGGATTCCGTCTGAAGGACTGCCGTCGTGGCCTGCGTATCTGTCCGCCTTCTCGATCCGTAATCGATTTCATCTCGAATTCTATTAAGATGACAGTTATTACTCTGTCCGTCGTCCTGCCGAATGTGTCTTCACAAATCCACTTCTGAGTGGAGAGTAATCAAAGTTCAATATTGATTCTCCGGTCAAACGAGAGCGTCTGCTCTCCCGTTCTTCCCTCGCCCCCTGCTCAGGGATACTTTCTGTCTCTATCAAGGAGTTGTAATTGCGCCTAAACAAAAGATAATCCTCGACCTAGATTGAGATCTCTTAAGTCCTCGTAGCTCTCGTGTCACTGTGAGTTGGCCAGAGCTCACCCAGTGGATTAGGCGCTCTCAGTTAAGCTCGATGAAAAATTTAATCAATCGAAGTGTCACATCCCCAACAGAAGCAGTTCGTTTCCCATTTGAAATTTTGTTCAAATTCACGTCTGGACACCCCGTGCAAGCGGCTTATCGATCGATGATGCAGTGCAGTAGTGCCATGGCCAAAGGAGAAAATTCGGTTATGCTCATTGGGAGGAAGTTTGTGTGTGCGTGGGGTGCGGGAGGGGGAGTGCAGGCGTTATGCAGTTACAGTGTCTGCGCTGGAAATTTTCATGACTCGGAAGCTGGCAGCCTTTAGGCTCACTTGAATTGGATTGCAATCATCTTTCGTGTAATGGAGAGGAATGTTGACAAGGACAGACAGGTGGTGCATGGAGGTCGACGAGTGGAGAGCCCTTTTTACATTTTGCTCACGAAGACAGGCGGCTTTTGTGGGATTGTCTTTTTGACATCGGTGAGCGAGTGGAAGATGTCTCCGTCTTCTTCTGGATTTGAATTGTTCATACGTCTGAAGAGAGTTGCCGCATTGCCACAAGGGTGGAGAATGAAATATCCTCTTTGCGTGTTTGAGAACTGAATAAGTTTATTAAATTATTTTGATTGGAGTGAATTGCTTGGAGTGGAGGGAGAGTGGCAGAGCTCAGGTAGAGCATTGGATTTTATCACGGCATTCAGCAGTAACTTAACTTTTTGGACCTTTGTCCTTATAAAAGCTTTGGTTTGAGAAAAGATTTAATTTAAAAACAGTTAAAGTAAATGTATTTTATTTGCATTATCTTCAGCTTCTAAGCTCGGCCTGAGCATAGCCTACGAATCTAAATAAAAGTGAAAAGCTCACTACAGTAGTCATTCTAAGTTCTTATTGAATTGGAACTCCGCTTCATGAAAGGACAATGAGAGCACATCAAACACAATGCTCCAATTAGTAAGGCCCATGGGTAGAAACTCCATGACCTTGTTGCCCTACATAAGAATCATCCTCTTGTTTGATAGTTGGTAAGTGCGCCACAGTACCCACGCAGAAAGTCTAGGTTCGATTCCTGGACAGGACACTTAGCATTTTTTCACGGCACCACCGCTTTCGACAACACTCAAAGAGTATCAATTGTCTATGAAAAGCTTCTCAAATTTAGGCGTTCAGAGTCGGCAAAAAACTGTAGGTCCCTTCTATTCGTGAGAGAACAGTAGCACGCACAACACTAGTAGTTGTTGTAAAGGGTGAGTTTTTAGCTATTATCTTTTTGGCAACACTGGTTTAAACAGCTGACGCACGTTTCTTGTTTTGTTTTATTGTCAAACATCTTCCGTTTGGTCTATAATTTAACCGTGAATCGTCTTAGAAACGAACAACGTTTGCAAATTATTAAATTCTATTATCAAAATGCGTGCTCTGTTAAGAAAGTTCATCGTGCCATCCATTTTATGGTCAGTTCATTTTTGGCTCAATGGGTACATAAATAAGCGGAATTGTAGATTTTGAAGTGAATATCAGCCAGAAGCATTGTAAGAGCTACCAATGCATCCAGAAAAAGTCACATTTTGGTGGGGTTTATGGGCTGGTGGCATAATTGGACCGTTCTTCTTTAAAGATGATGCGAATCGTAACGTAACTGTCAATGGTGAGCGCTACCGTGAGATGATATCCAACTTGTTTTGCACGAGCGTAACTTGCATGACATGTGGTTTCAACAAGACGGTGCCACACAGCACGCGCAACAGTGGACTTATTGAGAGGCGAGTTCGGTGAACATTTTATTTCACGTCCGGGACCGGTCAATTGGCCGCCTAGATCGTGCAATTTAACGCTTTTAGACTATTTTTTGTGAGGCTATGTTAAAGCTCATGTCTATACAGGCAAGTCCGCTTCAATTGACGTATTGGAAGACGACACTGAAGCATTTATATATTATAATTATATGGACAGCACTATCGGTTCAAAAAAAGATTTCATGCATTTTTCTGAATTGTATGTGTTTTGCCTATAGCTTTCCTATAGCTTTAAAAAAAAAAAACTCCCTTTAGAAGCTAGGCCCTGGTCCCTTGTGGGCTGTAGTGTCATTCAATTATAATTATTAGAAAAGCAAAATATGACGAAAATTTCGTTTTGATTTTCCATTTTTCGACAGACGCCAAAGAAGAACAACATAACGGTTAAAAAATTTTTTTACAGATTGACAGGGATTGACAGATGAGGCTCCAACTATCAAATAACAAAATGTGTTTGACATTTCGAGTACGTCAAGGAACTTTTAAATTCAACTAATGCCATCTATGAGTGGAAGCCGCAATTACTTGGTTGTCCCCATACATGCATGTATTATACGTATAAGTCATGGAACGGTACAAATCGCAAAAGAAAATATAAGATTTGTGGGTATTAAAACAAATTTGATGAGATTTGCTGGCGGTTTCTGACCAAAATTTTGAGCAGGACTCTATTTTTATGTATGTGACATAACTACAAACTAGCAAAGGCTGACGAAATAAATGTTAACCTGTCAACTCGACAATAATCAAAATGTGTTCAACTTTCTCAGAAACTTTACAATCTTTACATTAACTGAGAGCAAAAGTCGAAAAGATTCAGTGTGTATCTATTAAGAAGCGAGGGACCGAAAGTTACTCCAATACAAATTTCGGACAGTTGGTATGTATATACATGTACGTGAGGGTGGCGCATATATCGCGAAACCAAAGTAGATGCACTATATCGGTGCCGAAGGCTTTTTCTAAATAGTTAACCAATGAGTTTACTGGTAGAATCGGAACGCGGCCTTTCAAGATAAACTCTTGAAATTTCTGAGTGCACTAAGAATGTTAAAGAGCCGACCAACCATCGCCGTTTTGCAAGGCATTGCCTACCGTGCCAACAGGTTATAATTCTTATCACACTCTCCACAGACTAGACGCCAGTCTACGAACACGCACCACGGCTGACGTGATAAAGGTCAGACCTTGACCACGGATGGTCATGGGTGGACAGCGATGTCTGTGAAATTAAACTACTGCTTTAAAGAATTATCCAAGCAGATGTATTTTTAGTCTGCAGAACAAAGTGGCTAATTTGGAGACTAATCAAACCATCCCCCAAAATTCCCCTCATAATTCCTACTAATAGCAATAATAAACCCATTTCTCACCCCGACATTACCGCAAATCAGAACAAAAAATGCGGAAAACAATCGAAAGAACATCCCGCAAAACCATATTTCCACCAAAACGTTCCCGGACACACCCCACGACCCCATTCACAGACACGAGAGTAAAAAATTAATATGTCATAAAAGATAAAGCATAAAATCCCCGACAAAAGTAATAAAAGGACAAAAAAGAAAAACAAGGAAATGACGTCCGCTCTCGAACACGCGACACCTCAGTGTCTCGCAGAAGAATGAGGAGCGAAATTCAAATATCGACCAGAAAGCAACAAGACGCAGAGCAGACGCGCACAAAAAATGAACATTTTCTGTTTGCTTAGAAAAACGCGTTCAAGACACCAGGCCAGAGCGCGTTTCTCTCTCCCCTCTCCCTGGTAAGTAACAAAATCAAATGAAATAAGCTCTCAATTTCATCCTTAATCACATTATGCCGTCCCCTCCCCGCCACACGCTTTTGTAAAACAAACCCAGCACCAACCATCGCACAGATGGCTGCGGCCGGAGGAGGTGAGAAGAGAAAAGAAAATCCACTCCTTGCCAACTCGTTGGGCTATAAAATACACCGAGAGCACGAGTCTACTACACCCATAACCATAATCAAGGTAAAGTGTTTCACCGATAATTTTAACATTCCAAGGCTGTGTGAGGACAATACACACTGCGGCAGAGGAACCAACACACACACAAGACACCACCACGCAGAGACGTCCTGACCTCTTGCCTTGAATTAGTCGAGGGCGAACCAGAGAGCAGCACCTCACCGCGGCAAACTACCCACCGATCGGCCACAAAGCAGCCAGCACCTAGCACACACCGGTCAAAGCGGATGCAATCTGAGTTGGCCAAGCATCGGGCGATGGGCGACGGGGTGTCCGCTGTTGTATGCGCCGACACACAGGAAGAGGATGTGTCTATTAAGGAGAACACCGTACAAGAGAGAGGAACACTTGTATGTGAGATAATTGCGAACAAGGTAGCCGATGGAGGGGGGAGGTCGGCCCGGAGAATACAGCCTCTTAAGGAAATCTGGGTTAATGAATGTGGCAACTGTAGAACAGTGCCTCGTGACGTGACAGGATGTGCAGTGTCCTCGGCAGGAAGAATTCAAGATTAAATTGCGCACCTGTTGCACTGCGTGACTGCACTTTGCGCGAAGGTCCACTGATAACCGGGGACGCTATAAATCCATCAGGACGACTCGCAGGAAACACATCCTGGCAGCCGGGTTGCTGTGACGTCGTCGTAAAAAATCACAATCGCCCGGACGACGGATGAATTCCGTCCTCCTCCAGATGGACTGTCCGGTGCAAAGTGGGATATTTTATGGAGCCTTGCGCGAAGCACAGTCATGCGGAAGGACCTGCAGTTTATGTCTGCCATTGCGTTTTATTGGCTGAATTCCATTATCCGATTCTATTGGATTTATGAATATTTATTTCACTTTTGTGAGCAACCGGGTTTGCGCCGGCTGAACGGAATGCCAGATAGCCCCTTCTTCGTGTCGACTTCTTCGTCAGTTAAATTTGTATCATCGGCCGATTATGGGGCGGGATGGGCTTAGGTCGTTGCCTTATGTGTGCGTGGGAGAGTGTCTTGCTTTTAATCTGCCTGATGGGATGTAAATATTGATCGGATGATTTATTTTATTGGGTTGGATTGCGGCCCCACTGCTGGTCGCTCCCTCTCAGAGGCCAAGGGTGATTTTGAAAGGCTCGCTTCGGTCTCCTTCTGCGTTTGTGTTCTGTTTGTTTTTACTTTTAACGGGAGGTGAATATCGATGCGAATTATCGAAGGAATTCGCAATAAATTTGCCGACTAACTCGGGTGTACGCTGCGATAAGCGTGTCATAAATCGTTCGAATGGAATGCCAAGGGTTCAGGCGATAAGCATCGGGACCGTCGGGTTACATCGATGGGGATTCATTCATCTTGAAGGTCGGAATGTTATTTGTAAAGAAATCAACTCGAGCCAGATGTTTATCGACACAGACGACGATACATTTATGGGGCTAGACATGACATCGTTCGTCATGCGTCGGGAGAGCGGCGAGGATTTTTGAAATGTGACCACACGCTCGAGTAGACTGAATGGACAACCGGATGATGACATTGACAAACGATGTGGAAGCAGATGTGTGCTGCTTTGACAGAAGGGGCAACTTCCGAGGCACTTTCGTCTGAGTGGAGACGTGCTTGGGTACACTTTCAAATTGATCTTAATTGGGGGTAATTTTGGCGTGCGCCTGAGGGGCTTTAAATTTGCATTTAATGAGTTTCAACACACCGCCTTCAACCATGACTTGTGGGTAGATGAAGTTGAAAAGAAAAACATGAGGACGCAGTCAACTTGTTTTTACGATAACATTGTTGGAGAGGCGATGTTGAAGCTGCGTTAAATAAAAAAGTGACACTCAGTTGCTTCAATTCAAAATCAAATTCAAATATTTGTAGATATTTTTCATTCTCGGAGGACCTCTCCCCATATTTAGTGACCACTCAGCTATTACCCGCCGCCCAGGGATATTCGAGATCTACCAAAAAACAAAATTTTCGGCAAAATACAAGATATACGCCAAAACTGTCGCCACTCCAAAATCGATCAACTTGGCATAAGCGACTCTACAAGTGAAACAAATTCTCACCCAGGCTTTCAAAGACATATTGGCTGGAAAAAACTGTCCTGTCTGTCCCCTCGCACACATCGAAGCATGCCTAGAGTGTTGTTCTAAGATCTTGCTAAAGAATTTCAATTATGCTTTGAGGGGTAGCAGTTTTTGAAATACCTTAACTGTCAGAAAGACTTGTAAAAATACTTTGTGGCAGATTATGAAATACAATTATCAATCTGGCGATCACCAGCCTTAAAGTTTGATTTAAAAGATTCTTAAGCGGGGCGCGTATCGAATCTGACTTCCAGCAGAAAAATGCAGAGTTTCCTAGTAAAAGAGTACTGTTTCGGTCACAACAAAGATAACTTTCTAGTTTGTGGCGTGCATCTGCCTGCCAGAGTGCGACGCTCGTAGCCACACTTGAAGGATGTCAGAAATAAATCAGAACTGTGGTGTCTGAATCCGCCTTAGACTACCAACCACCAGAAGCAAGACTACCACGGAACTATACAACAAACGGAGTACAAAAAAACATTGCAAGTAAAAGCTGTGTTAAAGAGGCTGAATACGAGGTTAGAAACCGACAGGAGAAGAATTTTTTCTGGTAACAGGATCGAAATATAAAAAATTTAAGAAATGTCAAATATGCATGGATTAAGGATGTGTTTTTCCAAATCAAGCAAATAGAACACATGATCCCATTATGAGAAATTTAAAATATTAAAAACCGTCTATGAACAAAGGGTTTTTAAATTGCAATGGCTACCGACTTCTCGAACCTCAGCGCGTGTTCGAGGAATATAGAGTTGTGCGCTCTTTATGACGTATCCATCGTTGTGCTTTCTATACCAACTATAGACGTCCCTTTTTCAATTCATAATTTGGCACTAGTGGATTCTTGCGCCGAAGTAAAGAAGCCACAAAAAGAAATAGCATACTGATTGGTGCTAATGCCTATGGGCAGTTTTAAGTCTGGCGAACATATTTTCGAAAAGCTTTGAACAGTAGTTCGTAACTAAATTATCTTCTCCAAAGAATACTAATGCAAACAGGGACTGAACGAAAAACGTTTCTCTAGAAAACTTCCCTCTTGAAATCGTCCAGGCTTATGTGCCATAGAGTGAGGCTCAAGATCGGGTCCTTCGAGAGGGGGCTCTACTACTCAATTACCTCTTTAGCCCTATTAAACAGCGGTTCGATATTAAAAAAAAGTTACATGACAGCTTTGTGAAAGCCCCTTTGAACATTTAAGGTCTTAGTGAGTTAGGTGCTGAGCTTTGCGGTGCAACGATTATTCCCCATCGTCATCCTTCGCAAGTTGATGGGAACGTCCGAGCTAACCATGATGTTTTACAGTCCGTCCCTTTACACGTAAGCAGCATTCTAAGCTGAACAGTGATCAAAACGTTCGTAAGGTTTGTAACGCAATGTGGTAAGGCTACTGGTAGAACATTACTTAAACCCTCGAACGGAGGGGGGTTGCTGCGAGTAGTAGTATGTACGGATGGTTAACTCCCTTTCCACATAAACAATATACTGATTAAGAGACAGCCAAAGCCCTCGAAAAGCACACGCCACTGTTGCTCAGAGAGAGTGGCTTTTATGAATCCTTGTATTTTTGCGAAGTCGAGAGGAACATTATTTTGAAACAAGAGGCAATGGTGACAATAGTCGCATAATTTGAAATGGGTCAAACAGACAACAGCAACAAAATAACCTCCACACCCACCCCCACGAAAACTGAACAGTGAAAAAAAGGAAATAGAAGCAAATCCAACGAAATTGAAACAAAGAGCAGTGCAGTGCTCTCCTGCTCCTTTACAACCCACTGTTGGCCGTTCGCGGTGGCTGTCAGTTCGACTTAGTTTGTCTAACATCTTACGTAGTGGATGTGGAAGTGCGAATGACCACGCCAAGGCAGTGTGTACCTAACATTCGTATCTGAACAATTTTTTGTTATGCGGCTGCTTGGATACTGTGGACTTCTGTGTTCTGCTTTCCGAACCAACTACTTCGCCGGAGGTTGTTGCTTGATTTGAGAAATAAATTTCGAATTGATCTGAGCAACGTTACTCGGCTTATATCAAAAATGCTTGCAGGACACATTTACCTATTCTGCTGTTAGTCAGCAATCTTGACGGCAAGCCAATCATAAGTAAGTGAGAACACCAATTAATTGACTTCGAATCTGCCCGGATACTCTTTGGTGTCCCTATGCTTCTTAAATAGGGCCCTGGCCATCTATAAATGTACGTGCGTGCTAACGTCAGTTACTTCAACTACAATATTGCTTTTGCTCTGAGTCGCAATTTGTTCGCCACATTTACAGAAGTCCAAACACGGGAAGAAGTGCAATGAATTTCGTGAGCTACTCGCATACTTCCACTGAAATTAAGCATCAAACCCATTGCCACTAAATTTGTTCATGCCGGAAAAGAATCGAACTAACTATCCCATCTTAATGTCATCAGCAACTTCCAGTTCCGTTAACGATTTCCATTTCCTTCCGGATAGGTCCACACACTCAGCAGTCTCATGTGCTCATTGAAATGAAGAGTTCATCAAGAGCGCCATAAAGCGCGTGATAAAGAGCCTAAGTGCCCTCCTGTGCGCACCATTAAGCCGAGATCATATCTGCAAATGCAAGTTTATTAAAATTCAAATCTACATATATGCAGACAGCGTCAGCACCTTTCATCCGAATAAAAGTTGCCGCACGAACGTATTAAATGTTTACGAGAAACTAGATATCATCCCCGATATGAAGCGCCCATAAAATCGTCTTTATGTCCCCGCGGCACTTATTGCAAAAAATCATGTCGCAGGCGTGACTTAGAGTTGCTCACTCTATAGATTTCCATGCATGTCGCCTGGCGTCAGCGCCGAAAGAGAACGACTGTCACTCAGAGGACTGTGCCGTTTCTCAAGTGTCAGCATGCACAACGAATCATTGTCAACTTTAACATGCCAAAGCACATTTTTTTCCGCCTCCTCCACCAAACATGTGTACTCCAACGAAGGCCCCTGTCTTTGTGTTTGGGGACTCTGCTCATTTCGGTTGCCCCAGCTGTCTGAAGGGAAAAGAAAACAATGTCCGCTCCAGTGCTTCAACTAACGAAAAATGCTGCTTTGAAACTTGCTCACTGATTCAGAAGTTACACACGAATTGACACACTGAATGGGCACGGAAATGTATTTCCGCACGGCGTGGAGCGGCACGGAGGGTGGGCTCAAAACTGGGAAACTGTAACTACAGTCGAGTGGGAGTGAGTGCAAATTTTTGAGATAAGTCTGCAGACGTGTGCACGGTGGAGGAAAGAATGTGCATGCACGGAAGCAGAAGAGGAGACAAGGACTTAACCCTAAGGAGGTCTGCATGGGAATCAATCTCGCTGGGATTCGAGTTTAATTTTGCATATCACCCCGTGGCAGGTGAGCGCTTTCTTTTGACAGATTATTTACTTCGTGAGCGTCTGTGAAATATGTGGAACAACGCTCAATATCTGCTTGGAGTGGAACCAACAAAGGGATCTCGCTTTTCATCAGTGCCCACGTCCAGCATTCAGATGGTAGACATTCAGCCGGACAAGGGATGGATAGATATGGACTGCACTGCATTCCTTCAAGTCACAGGAAGTGTGTCGTTCCTTTGACTTTGACTTTCATTCTGGTATTCAAATCAATATTGAGCCATTGATTGATCCAATCCCTTGAAGCGACTTCGCATTTGAAGGGAATGTAAGCTGAAGACCGTGCCGTTCAGTTAAAGTCACACGCACTCAATTGAATTCTTTCCTGCCTTTCTTTGCATTCCATGTCTCCTTGCAGCCAATTCAAGCGAACGTCCCATGCTCCCTCAGGAATTTTGCTTTGCATAAGGATTTATGAATGATATACGCCAAAGAGGAAGAGAAGAAAACTTTGCATGGCAAGGGTTGGATGATTGCTTTCAAAGGCAGTCTACTGGCCCCGCCTGCAACGAGGTGACCGGGATGCATTATGTAAAGGACGACCATTTTGCATCCAATCTCGACATAGCAGTTTGTAAGATGATGTCATCAAAGCTGCTAGTTTGAATTACTTTTCTGAAGGATTTCTAGAGATAACATTGTTTGTTCGGACGCTCTTTGGAATAAGGAGAGCAGTCAGTGAGAAAGAACTTATATTCCATCGGCAACCATATTTTGAACTCCCAGTGGAAATAATTCAACAAATTCTAAGAGGACGAACATTTGGACAAACACCTCGCAATCTGAATTAGCAAGTAGACGTGATCTACTGGGCATCTGTTAAATGTGCCTTCCAACGCATATCAACTAGAAAGTCGTATAAAAACGATCGATATTAAGTCTTGATATGGAGGCTATAACTGGGACTTATGGGCACGCTAGTAGACTAAAGGTCCTTTCAATGGAATTTCAGGGAATATTCAAAATCCTATGCCCAGAATCAGAAGGCCTTAGACTACTACGTGGCGTGCATGTTATCAGTGGCGACTTTCAGACGCCTTTTGAAAACGAATGAAAGACGCTTGATGTAATTTAATGTGGTAACTAAGGCACATACGCCTCATAGTTAATCCGATTTTCGTTATCATCATTTTAAGTGGTCCGCATGTTCCACTAAAGGGATGGAGGGGGCATTCCAAATACGAGGGACTTCCAGACTGCTCGATTCCCCAACTTCGACTTAACGTCATCAGGGGCTGTTTTCCAGTGGATTCAACCACAGACAACCTGATGGAACCGCATCTAAGCCACATCTCGGAAGGCATGACGTATCATCTACTTGTCGCATTAATGTTAAGAAAGATCAGATCTGGTCTCCATATCTGACACATGCTACTTGAAGCCACTTGATATCGAATTTTTGTCGATTTCAAGGTCACATATGAGTCTAGTCTATTTTTAGACTAGTTATCTTGACTTAAATACACAAAAAAGTCAGACTGTGTACGTTGTTCCTTCAAGATGGCTAACACAAGGGACCAGGGCCTTGCTTCTTCAACTATTTGCCGGCTCCAAAAGGCTGTGCATAAATAATTAGTACTCTTTGAGTTTTGTCAGTAAATAAAAAGATCGATCCTAAAACATTGGCATACGTATCGACACACCTATCCACGGCGACCACCAGGGCGGGTGAAGAGCCGCCAATAATTTCAAGTTAAAGGGAAATGCAAAGCGGTCGAAGATAGTGCGATACTAAAAACCTAACACTAGACACACGATCTTCTCGAAGTCTGCTCAGTTGCTTTCTTAGGCTATGTTATTCAGCAGTATCCAACGAGATGTGCGCTCGTTTACATAGAAAGGAAAATGTTGTACTAAAGCGCACATAGCCTTACTCTTTTTTTGACAGAGAGCCATTAATAAGGCAAAGGATAGGCACACACATGACATTTTTAATCGCAGGTATAAACAAATCCCATGTCGCTTGTTGCTTTATGTCGCACGATTCTGAGTAGACTCAAAAAATTATGCTATGATTCGTTATAATCTGTATATCCCCCTTAAGTTTATGGCAAAAAAGTCGTCTGTAAAATGGGACTTTTAAATTTTTTTTTTTAATTGATGCGATAATCATGTCGGATATGGGTTCCTTCATGCATGAAATAAAAAGGTAATATGGTCCTAAGGCACCCGTACGACGGAGCAAGAGACCATACATTACACACACACATACGAAGAAGCAGACGAAGGGCAGATCAGTGCAATTTACTGAGACGCAGGAACAGTTATAGAAAGAACAACGGAAGGAATAGTTGCGCCAACAGCTACCCAAAGAAGGGTGAAGAACATTAAAATACACTTTGCTTCTTTTTGAGATCACCAAATCGTAAATGTGCGCAAGTTACCTGCCACCCTGTCACTTAATCCAGTATTCACTTAGCAAAGCTTTGACATCGGCTTAGCCAAGAATAGCGGTGTACCATAGCCAAGAAAATGATGGCTTGTAAACAAGTTCCAACCGCCAACAGGATAAGAGTTTTTAAATATCTGAAACCAGGCCAATTCCGACATGGAAACAGCATGGGCAGCTAGATCGAGGGAAAGGAGAAAAATTATTTATACTGAGACTTGACTCTAAGTCTATATTGAAGTGTGAAGGAGGTCGAAACAAATTTTAAGATCAACAAAACTGGAAATCAACGGAAGGCCAAGGTTATTGTGGAATCAAACGAAGTCGTTTCGTCATTTTAAATAAATAAATCATTTTGGCGGCATTAAAGTCCACAAGAGATCACGGCGTAGATTCTTTAACAACTACCCACGTTGTGTGTTCTACTGCTCTGTCACAAATAGAGAGGACCAACAGTTTTTGACCAACTCCGCATGACCAGGCTTGTGAAGGTTTCCATAAACTTGCTTGTTTTCATTAAATCGAACGAGGTTGTGTCGTAAAAAACGACGCGAGATGTTCACTCTCGGTATCGAATTTGGGACGTTTAGCGTCTGAGTCGACTCACTTGGGTAACTGGGTACTACGCCACGTCGCCCATCTTCACTTTCTCAGTCCTGATGTATTTCGAAGAACGGCAATTTTTGGTCCTGTTTGCAGGAAGAGATTCTATTTGACTGTACTGTGGTATTCTCCTAGTTGATTGTCTGCATATACAACGCTTAGGATGGCTATGTAGAACGAGTGAAAAATACAGCTGTGGGCCGAAAGTTTTTTATGTCTGATTCGAGGTCGTCCTTCGTTGGTGTGTCACAAATAAGTTTAAAAGGACAGCAATGGATTGGGTGTGCACAGCTGGAGACTGCTGGCAAGTAAACATGATGGTGCGAGAGGTTGAGTGCTAGGCCTTTAGTGACAGGAGCTCAAAAAAAAAAAATGAAATAATGGGACAAAGTTTTGCCAAGATTCAAAAGCTCCTTAATTTCTCAAAAACTGTCCTTCGTTTTTAATTTTACAACCTAGGAAAGGTTGTAAGTAAGGATAAAACTGAATTATTCATGAGGACAGACTTATTTCAATTCAATCAAAGGCGTGTACATTTTTGATATATTTTTGATGGCAAGGGGTTAAGCTCCTTTCAAGCATTGATTTGTGGGAAAAATTGCCTATTGGATTCAACTTCGATCAGAACATAACACGCAGAAATTCCTTCTTTCCTTTGTTGTGTCTCTGCGAAGGAACAGAGTTGAAAACTGAGATTAGCTATTGAAACCAGCCTGAAATTTGTATAAGGCATACCAATGCTGGTGAGCACTTGAAGGTGCTATTGGAGTCTGTTGGTCTGTTGGAAACGAAACATTTGATAAGTCTTTCGGTGGATAGTCAATGAAAGCCAAACAAGATGATTGAAAAAATGATGTCATTTCAACTCTTAACTGAAAACTACCTACGAAGTTCTGAACTTGTATGGAAAGCAGAATTACAATTAAATTGACTGGCCGCAACATCTGATTCTGCTTAAGTTGGTGTTTCACTTCGGGGTGGACCTAAGTCTCAACCAACAAACCTCTCTCGCCGGCAAATTCTTTCACCAATGAGCTCCATTTTCACATATTGAGTTAATTGAGGTAAATCTCCAAAAAAAAATTTAATTCAAGAGACAACGCCACGAAATTAATAAGCATTTCAAATTATGATCTGAAAAATTGCAATTCAAACAGAAATGTTAACAACTATCGTTTCCAAGAGATTGTTAATATTTGGGGCACAGTCTAACCAAATGGGATCATTGTGACCGCCGACCACACACACGTTCTCCAAATTCCTGTTTTCGTTCCACAGACTGTTATTGTGAACTCATAGAAATAAGTGACTAACTGGAAATATTTCACTGGAATTTATTTGATTAATGTTTCAGAGTGGACACGCAAAATTTTGAAATATGAAATTGCTTTCAGTTCCCCCCTTCACTTGTCCACAGCATTAGCATAGGGCTGCGAAATTTTCAAAAAGTTCCACAAGAACAAGGAGAGCAAACAATTTGATGATTTGAGGTTTATTGGCAATTTGATGGTATAAAAATTGAGGTTTGTTGTTCGGCACTTTTTGCTTGTCATCCGTGTGTGGCATCTGTGTTTTTGCCCTTCGATAGGATGGGCAAAGTTTTAAGGAAAATCGATCAATCAAGCATGTTGCTAAATCTCCACTGTCTCGTAAGCATTGAAGGGACCAGTACTTTCTCAACTTCCTGCCGATTAAATTCGAAAGGCGTTTTTTTAAGGACATCCTATTAGACTTTTGAGAACACTGAATATCGAATTGATTCCCCTCGTCTGTAGACAAAACTCATGTTGAAATCATAATAAGTTTCGTAGTCATTAGTTAATTAGGGCTTTCCCTTCAAAACATTCCTTTCATGTGCTTCGGTTAAGAAATCTGGTTTCCCTTCCCTTTCTCTCGAATCCTAAGAAACACTGCACTTCCGTTCCATTTTAAAGCTGCAGTGAAATAAAATGCGAAAAATATCGTGATTTCTTGCAGCCACAATTGAACGTCTACGACCGGGAACTGCCAAGAAAATAAAATACTGAACGAGCTAGAGACCGCTAGAAGCACGCGATGCACTGTGCAGATGACTGGGCAAGCAATTGCGCGGGAAGTAAAGAACTTTCGTGTGGAATTTTTGAAAAAAAAAAAAATATTTTGACGACTGTGAGTTCATGCGGAATAACTTTTTAATGAATCATTTAATCCGTAACTGCAGCTCTTTGTTATGGAAAATGCAACCCAATACTCACGTCAATTGCTCGTTGCTGCAAAATTTGTGGCAATAGAGTCGGTATTTACATTCTGTGGAAATCAGTGCATAATTGTCATAATTGAGCTCTAAGATGGGATGAAGGTTAGAGATGGTATTAATGTTTAATTGTCTGCTGAGTAAACTTTGATTAAATTCTTAAGGCCACATTTAAGGTTTTTTGAAGTCAATTTTTTAACAATTCTGGACGGATGGTAAAATGTCCTCGTTGTCTTATTTGTATAACTAAAGGGTGTCCCAACAAGAACGCAAGATTTAAATTTAGCGCCATTCGAATTGTCATTGCTTGACATTTGAACAATTATTATTGTTTGTTCGTAGAAGAGTTTAATAAAAATGCAGCGCTACACGAATGAAGAACGCATTCTCATTGTGAATTGTTTTACCAAAATGAAGCAGTGGACGTTTTTCTTATAAAAATGAGTCAGATAAAGCGCAACCAGTCAATGGTGTTCGGTATCGTGAAATGGTAACCAATTTTTTCGTGTCTAGAAATTAAGAAATGAATGTGGAGGGGATGTAGTTTCAACAAGACGGCGCCACATCTCATAAAGCCAGAGAAACAATTCAATTGCTGCATCAGTCATTTCCCGGTCGTTTTATTTCGCGTTTTGGAAACCAGCATTGGTCGCCTAGATCGTGCGATTTAACACCATTGGACTTTTCTCTTTGG